>VNJO01012273.1:0-64008 GCA_008042535.1 Drosophila tani | reverse complement strand
CGACCCCATAAAGTATATATATTATTGATCAGCATCACCAGCCGAGTCGATCTAGCCATGTCCGTCTGTCTGTCTGTCCGTCTGTCTGTCCGTCTGTTCGTCTGTCGGTTTCTACGCGAACTAGTCTCTCAGTTTTTTGAGCTATCGAGCTGAAATTTTCAGCATAGTCCTATTTCTTTAGCACGCAGTATATATGTCGGAACGACCGAAATCGGACTACTATATCTTATAGCTGCCATAGGAATGATGGCGAAATTAATGTAAAATAAATTTTAACTTCTCTGTTTTTCAACGTATTTTAACCAATTTTGAGATATAGCAGTTTTTTATGGTTCTAGAATTGCGGTTTTAATTTCATTAAGATCGGACCACAATATAATATAGCTGCCATAGAAGCGATCGGTCGATTTATATGAAAATGTAAAATTCTACATGTAAAATGTAAAATTTACAAAATTCGATGCATTTTTAACATTACTAAAATGGTTCGATTTTCAATGATCCAATTGGAGACTGCAAGGGTATACCAACTTCGGTTTACCGAAGTTAGCTTTCTTTCTCGTTTTTTTTTAAAGATCGGATATCTATATCATATAGCTGCCATAGAAGCCATCGGTCGATTTTTATGAAAATACATATAAATTCTAAAATTTACAAAATATTTTTTCAACATTAATAAAATGGTTCGATTTTCAATGATCCAATTGCAGACTGCAAGGGTATACCAGCTTCGGTTTACCGAAGTTCGCTTTCTTTCTCGTTTTTACTTATTTAAAGACACCGAAATTATATTTCAACTTTGACAACCGATTGCTCAGCCTCCGTTAGGTTAAGGAGAAAAATGTATATACGGTTAAATGCAGAATTTTATGTATGAACAAAATAATTTAAATAAATGTATCGAACGCAAAAATCGTTTTTTGAATTAATCGCCACTTTTCGGGTCCAATACCCCACTGTGTGCCGCAGGATTGCGAGGATGTGACAATGTTAGCCCATAAATACAGGGCAGGCCCGTAGATGTTACGTGCATGATGATGCGGATAAGTGTCGCCCCTTGATTCGATCTGGGTCTCAACATTCAATAGACCATCTCCGAACAAGTATGCCAACAAAAGTTATGGGCAAGTTTTGCTTCGAGGTATTGGATCCCTTCCACTTGCCAAAGCTGGTTTTTAGCAGAACTCAGTTGTCAACAGTCCGATGAAATCTGTGTACGCCTTTAAATACCATTGTAAAGCGACCGGAATATGTTTACATCCTTAGGCCAGTAAGCATGTTATTGGTAATGGTGTTGGCCCTTATGTAAGATTCGAAACACGTCCGTGTCATGTTCGTGTTCGTATTCATACTTGTGTATTTATTTTTCGTTGACACACGGAGCTTCTCCAACGCCTCATATACTATAGAGCAGCCAATGCACGATTCAATAAATTACATTTAAAATATAAAAAAGAGCACAATACTGTGTAGAAGGTGGAAGCCCGTAAAAAAGGCACGGTAATTGAGTGGGACCAAAATCCAATTGTTGAAACTAGCTCAAGTAAAGACATTGCATATAAGTAACATGCTCCTAAACCTCTTTTTTCAAGAAAAAGTTCATTCTAGTATTGTGCAGTGTGCCATGTAAGATTTACGTTTTTATATCCTTAACAAGTCATTTAGCCAATATCTTTTAGTATAACACATAAATCATCCTAAGACTCGGTTACCATTTTCATACGTAAGACAATTTTCTGTTCGAGAGTAACGTATGCAAAATTTATGTATATCATAATATATTATTAAAGAAATACCCATTTAGTGATATAAAATCGTTAATGCAAAATAATTTTATTTGTTTTTATTCGCGCAATTTCACTTGAATGCCATAACAATTCAAAGAAAAGTAATATGTCCATAGATTAGCAAAAACTCATCAAATTACTTCCATTTAACATACACCACTTTAATGCTGGTGAGCTACCAGTCTACGAATTCCGCGGAATATATTAACATATAGCGCCAGCAGTCCTAGGCCCTCAAACTACCAGCCCAATGATTTGTTCTGTTCGGTTCCGCTGTTCTGTAGGTATATAATTCATTCATAAAATACGCACGATTCGGAGAGGAGGGCAACCCATGCTAAAATCACGTACCGAATGTTGACAGCCATAGATAGAACCAAAGCACGTGGCCAACTGCCCACACCACGCTCGTGGTACAAAAAACAGTAGCGATTTCCACGCAGAATTTCCCAAACAAAGCAAGAAAAATTTCCCACTGTTTGACACCAGAATAAGAGAGCGAGAGAAGGACAGAGAGCAATTCGCAACAACGAGCGGGAAACTAAGAGAGCGAACGACGTCGACTTCGCTGCTGCTGAGGCTGCTGCTGTTTTCCACTTGCCTTTCAGACCCAATGGACCAGTTTGGAAAATTCACACAATCAGTTTGTTTTGAAATTTCACCGCGTTGCGTTCGCCTTTCGAGAGTTCGTTGCTAACTACCAAACTATTTTCGAGCACAGAAAAGTACTCAAGAAATAAATAATTACAAAATAATCAAAAAAAATTCAATAAGAAAAACTCTTAAGGTCTTATCGAATAAGTTAACACATTTTCTACGGCTTTTATGGCCTGCACAAAAAAAATGCAAAAATGTTTCGGAATATATACAAGTTTGTGGGTAACAATTTTTGTTTGCCGTTCTACAGCAACTGCCAGCTGCAGTTCTAATATAAATAAATAAAAAGGAAACACAAAATAAAGCAAGCGACAAATAGTGAGGAAATAACTCGCTAACATTTGCCAATATGCGGGCTTAGGTTAAAGTTATTATAAAAAGCTGTAAAAATTACAAATGCAACTGCAGCCAATTATAAGCCAAAAATGTGAAGTAATGAGTAAAGCAATGTGTGGCAATTTATAAAAAGAAAAAATCAAGATAAAAACTTCAACAAGGTGTACTTATACCATTGAATTTCAATTTATTGTGTGCCAAATGGATTTACCATCTCAAAAGAAACTGTGAATTAAAAAGTAAGTAGCTAGTGTCAAGCGTTTAAAATGGCTGCATTAAAAAAAAATGTATATATTTATATTTTTGAAACGAGCATAATTAATGTATTATTTTATAATTTTATAACACGTTAAGCATCTTAATAAACATAGAAAAAATAAAAATTCTTCTAATTATTTAATAAACTAAAAATGAAATTAAGTTGTGCCCCAACTTAATGTATTTACATTATAAATAAAAGCTTCTAAAAGTGAAATATATTCATTTAAAATATTTTGCTCAAAACTTACTCAGATTCCTTAAAATTGAACGACCTAAAGTAAACTAAAGGAACAGGTTCAATTTATTGAATTGAATTGAATTGAAACAAAACGAGAAATTCTAAAAAAAATACGCACGGTATGCCTTGCAAATGCAAATTAATTAAAAAAACAAATAGCTTAAAGTGCTATGTGTGTGCAAGTGTTAATGTATGTTTTTGTATTCGTATACGAGCTTGGGTCTGAGTAAATAAGGTTCAACGAAAGAAAAGAGCCAACGGAAATCGCGTCTAAGCCAACAGCAAAAGAAGAAGAAAAAACATTATACCGATTACGTAATTAAAAGCAAATTTTCACAATGTCCCTAGACCTCTCCGTGACTCAGAGAAAATTAGAAAAGAAGGGCAAATAGAAAGAAAGAAATCTTTTCCGTAACTCACAGAAAATTATATACATTCGTGAGCTTTTCAGGGATCGATTTGCTGGGCAAAATTAAATTTATGTTAAAAAATCTCGCAATCTGTCCCCGTTTTCTTGGGTTTTTCACTTCCTATCTGGGATCTAACCCCAACTCGCACATGATTACTCACATGTCAGCAGAAAAAGAAGATTTATTACCAAGAAACCGAAAACCAAATGTTTGCCATTTCTCTTTGTTTTGGTTACCTTTTGTTTTTACCTTTTAAGGTGCGACCCTCAACCTTTTTTCATTTGTTCCCTTCTGGGCTTCTCTGTTGCTTGTCGGTAAATTAAACTATTAAGCTTTTTGCTGGCACTACTGCTGCTGATGTGCGTAAAGTTTTAATGAGACATAAAGGACATGCCGAAATTATGCCGTTCTTAGGAAAATATCCGAGATCCCGCTATCAGACCAGCTGTCATTAAGATGGAGCTAAAGCCATTTCCATGCGGTCCGTAGACAAATTCTGGCTTGCCAGATAAGTGGAAAGGCCGTAAAAGTTTAGTGGACCGAATGAACATAAACTGCCGCTGATTACCTGGAGGTAATTTTTTTGTTTGGCGCTCTCCTGCGTCTAAGGTGTTTAAGCCAGGTTAGAGAGTCTGTCAGCAACAGGCATAGAAGTTATGACACTTTTGCCTCAAGTGCTAACCGTTAACATCGCGGGTTGGGCACTCTAAGGGATTTTAATGTGGCACAATGGGGGATGGATTTTAGGGGCTTTTCTTACACCTGAGCCTAGCTGGAAATCAGAAGGTTATTTAATGGATTTAAGATCTTAATCCATAGAAATTCATATGTATGCGCTTTAAATACAAAATAGCATTATTTGCCTTTCCTTTCAGTATATTACATCTCTGACTCGCTAGTCAGGCGGCACACGCTCAGTACGAAAAAAAAGTAAACAACATACCTGAGCGTTTTAACTGTAATTTCATGGCTAAATTCAGCATTTCGTAGAAAAAAATAGATTTTATTTTGTCATGTTTCTATTTCTTTCTCATATGTAGTCACTTTTATCTATTTCTTGCTGAAACAACCGTATTTATAACATGTCAATGTAAAAGTAAAAAGGGCTTGGACATATTTTTAAAAACTGCATTTTGAGAACTAAAAAACCATTTTGTAGACCCAAAAATTATATTTTTTCTTCAAACCTTCGCCATTTCTGATGTAGTCAAAAATTTTTAAAAATCCTTAATTCTACGACATTATAATTTTATTATCAATAGTAATACACATAAAAGCGCTCTTAAAGTGCGGTCCGGCTTTCGTTTTCTTGTCAGTTTCATGTACTTGGCTTGCTTTCAATGAGATTATTTTCAGCTTATGTTTATTTAACACTCGAGATCATTCACCAAACAAAAAGTGATTTACAAAACATATTTTGTACTGGCAAACTAATTCGATTCACTCATTGGAAAGCACATGAACTATATATATCAGGATTCAATCAACACAATCCATATTTTATACGCCAATCAATTATTTTAAATATTTTGACCATCCCGTCATAGACTTCATGCTTAACTTGGCGCGCGGCAACGAAAATAAATAAATTCAGACAAAAGTATGAGCATTTATCTCTCCCGGGGGCCAGATTCTGATTCAGCTCTATTTATCTGCATCTCTAGATTTATGGATTTCATACGGATGAACCATAAAATTAAAAAATAAAAAAAAAAATTGCTTGTGCTGCATTGAATTTAAATTCATTCACGGTGTTTTCCTTCCCTTCTCCCAGATATAAATTTTAGCCGTATGCTGACTGTATAATCGTCTTACAGTTAAGTGGGGTATTTTACGACTCTTTTCAACGATGCAAAAAATTTAATGCCCCAAACAACTTTTCTATCAAGCTTTGAACTAGGTCAAATCAAAAATCTGATGCATAAATCGAAGCAAACCATTCGGATTTGGTTTAAAGAATTGAATGGCCTATTTTGTACTCTTTTGTTTCGTTTAATGCTTTTTAGTCGTAATGCCCTTCCTGAATATTCTTAGAAATTTTGTTTAATGTTATATTTATTCGCTTAACTACTATGTTTTGTAGAAAACCAAAAGTGCAAAAGTAATTTAAATTTTAATACATAATACCTTTTTTAAATTTTTTAGGAGCGAGCCACTATGAATATAAACACAAATATCATCAACTTATTTATTTTATATTTTTCTTTGAAAATTATATATTAAAAATATATAAAATATGAGTTTAATTAGATAAGTTTGCATGCTATATTTTTTAAATCATTATTTTATTTTTTTTTTTCTCGTAAAATCCTTACGTTTTATAAAGGAAACATGCTCTAAATATATTTCTCTACGCATTTTCCATCAAGAATACGCACACTTTGTAATTTGTTTAACGCAAAAAAATGTGTGTTTAGTTAGCGATTCCGAAATGGCCAGAACAACAAGTTGTCTGGGCCGCTGCCATTTACTCGTTCGATGAACTGACGCCGGTAATTAATCGTCTTGCCCGCTGACTTTGAGCAATTGTTGAAACATTCTTATGCCAAGCGGGCATTTGAGGAGTCTCCCTCAGCCCCGTTTTGTTTATCTTTTAATTGGCTGCTGTGTAAATTGCTCACGAGCATTCAAGTATCAACAATCAATAAACATTATTCAATAAGTGCAACCTCTCGCAATTTCACATGATTTGTCATTTTAAGCAAACGCATTTTTCCAGCATCCTCATTGTGCGCGTTTTGCATATATTTAAATTCATTTCCCATGACAATTTATTGTGTTTCCGCTTGCCGCTTGACCATCACAAATTTATTTAGTTTTATTTAACTTTTACGCGCACTTTTTCATCTATTTTCCGTTGGATGTGTGCAAATATGCAAAATGATTGACAGCACAATTAAGACGCCGCAAACGAGGGAGTCTATCGCCAAGGCAGGGGCAGGTGAACTGGACGGTGGTCGGGGGGCACGTGCCTGAAGCTGCAACCTTATATGGCTGCAAAAGTCAACTGTTTGAAGCTCCATCATCAAAAAAGCAAAGCGCGTTACAAAACATGTGTAGCAGCAGACAATAGGCGCTTAATTTGAACATAATATATATACTTTTCTGAAAGGTAACTAAGGAGAGTACTACTTATGCAGGTGATGAATGAAGCTTTTTTCTATGAGTAGAGGGCACTTATAAACTAATGACTAAACAATGAAATTACATTATTTTTATACACGGTACCCTTACGGTTATAAGGTATTATAACTAAATGCAACAGCATCAGAAGGCGAGTCGATTTAGTTATGTCTGTATATTGATGGCAACGATTGTATAAGTTGCACGCAGATCAAAATTGTTTAAAAACAAAGAGCAACCCTCATAAATCATAAAAATATTTCTATAGAAAGTTAATAGATATACATATAATTAATACCCTTGGGCGAACGTCTTCTCAAAACTTAAGATCAATTGGATAATTACTAAACCATTAAATTGTTGTTCATGTTGAATCCATGCATTGTGCATTTCGAGTTAGATTTAAGTTTTCATACCCAGCACCCTATAAATTTGAGCATGATTAGTAGATTTAGATTTAGGCGTAATCATATTTATTAAATTAATTATTTTTACTTAACGCACAAAATTGTGGGTCTCTCATGTATACTATGTATGAATGGTTTTTATTGAAAACTGATATCTAATTCCTGCGCTTCTGAGTCTTCTTTGCATTGTAAACCCTTTCACAACTTCCCTGAGCAACCCTTCGTATTTGGGGTGTAGTGTCATAAATTATCGTTCACTCCAAAACGGAGCACTTAGTAGAAACCGAGAAGTAGAACACTTTCAAGCGCTCTCCACACAAATGTTCCACAATGGGTGCCAGCAACAGTAAGCCGCAGACGGTGCAGATGGCCAATCCAATCCAGATCACCCGCGATGTGGCGGAGCGGATCAATCAAGCCACTACCAAGAACACAAAATTGGGGGCGAACCTCTGCGAGACCTGTAAGCAGAACGTCGAGACGACATCTAGCCGGGATATTCCCAGCACACTGAAACAAAAGTCGGGCGAGCAAGTGCAGCCTGTTAACGTGGCCAAGTCTTGGAAGAAGCGCTCTTTGGAGGTCGAGGAATCTCAGTTCGATCAGTCCTTGCAACGAGTTCAGGAGATCTTCGGCACGCCGGTGAAGTGGTCAAAAAATTGTACAGATGAAATCGGAAATCTGGAAGTGGAACTCATCCACTGTTACCAGCGGTATCCCAATGAAACCCTGCAGTGCTCCAATTTGGCCAGGCAATATCACCGCTTTGTGTTCGCTAGACAGAACGCCGAAATAGCCAAGATGAAAGCAGGACCGGATGGTGGTGGTGGTCCCAGGTCATCCCCGAGGTAATGCAACTAAGGATCCTAAGTTTTCCCATCGCCCTGTCAATTCCTGTCAATTTATATGTAAAATTGGATTCCATTCGCTCAACAAACGCACCAAGCCAGTGGTTTCAATAAAGTCAGCTAGGCGGCATTTTAAAGAATATACATATGTATATATTATATTTACTCGACTCATGCTTAGTTCAACAAAAATTAGTTGCATGCTGCCTAAATGTTTTATTCGGCTTATTCTTTTATTAGCCTTGGCTGATTGCCAGCAAACAAGAGTCGTCAAACAAATGAATGACAACGTGAAAGGCATGAAAACCAGAAAGTGAAACATGCATAAATAAAAAACAAACACGCGCCGTTGCGCTTCTTCACCCGCTCACATATACGTATTCCTCTTCGCGACCATGTTGTGTTTGTTTTTGCGGATAACTATTTCAGTGTACTACGCGACGTATGCGCGATGTGTCGCTCTCAGCCATTCATACCTGTCCTGCGTTTATTATAAGCGCATTGCAGGCGAAAAACTTTGCTAAGAGAGTGGCCAGAGTGGGCGGTGTTTTGAAAAAAAGGAAAAACCTACACGGGACTCGTACGGTCTTGGGCCCAGCGACTGCCTTGAACTACTTTGCGTCACAATGTCTAGCTCAATGTGCATTAGTGCAACTTACTCAAGACATCGCAGCAAATGACGCGGCTAAGGGCACCATTGCAAGATGGGCTTTACACTCTCAGTAGTCTTAAGATTCTGAGGAGCTTTGTAAACAAAAATGAAATCAGAAAAAATACCTTTAGCACCTTAGTACGTAATACGTAAATGTCACCTTGGCATTGGTAAAACACCCATTTAACTGCGATAGGATGCCCTTAATCATAGTCCGACTTCTTGCGGGAGGTTTTAGTTCTCCAGCCATATTTTCAAGACTTTCTCCTATATTATTTTTGGTTTTCTAACGTTGGAAAGCGGCCTCACAAGTTTCGCTATAAATCTACTCTGCAAATGTTCTCACATAACCATACCGGCAAGAGGAAATCTTGCCAAGGGCCAGAAGTTGTTGCCGGCATCATTTCCATGAGGGAAATTGGATTTTAAACATTGAGTTAGTCCCGCACCTAAGGCAAATAGTGACTTTTCGCAATTATTTATGCAAATTCAATTCGAGCCAAGCCATATAACTATAGACTAAGAACCCATCCCATGTATGTTTTTCTAGTCGACGCTGAAATCACCCCAGTCTCCGGTTCTCCCTTCCTCGAAGTAAAGTGGCTGCGAGGTCAAGAGCAGTCAGCTATTAGTCATTGAACGACTGAATTGTTGGCGCTATCTTTGCGATATCTGATGCGTTTTTGATTGAACTATTGAGTAAACTAGTCGGCTTGTTGAGAGCTGTCATCGTCACAAGACGTTCGTGTTTTAAATGCAATTTTCATGTTTTGCTAATGTATAAAAAAAAACTGATTGAAGCTGAGGGTAAACTGGCGTTTTTTACTATATGAATAAGACCTAATTATAATGGTTTAGCCATGATATGTGCATTGAAGGAGGCATCTCCGACCCCAAGGAGTATATATATTCTATTTGACGTTGATGCTCTACGGTCAGTACACTCAAGTGGCCCTTTGAAACCAAGCACGTGCTTGTTAGGGTTAGGTGTTAATAGGCGCGAAAGAAAAGTATAGGTAAAAGAATGCGAGGAATATAGACTACTATCGGGCAGCTATCTTTCATGTGTACTAAGTGAGTAAAGATTAATGTTTTTAGTTTAGGAAGGCTATCTACAGATGTAATTTTGTATAATTTGCACATAATACTCTAAAGGGTTCATGCATTTCATATGATGCTCTGGTAGGATCTAGTGGTTTTACATTGTACGTGGAAATTCAACAGACCCAATAGATCGCTACTTTCCACGTCGCCATCATTCTACGGTTTGCTAAGGAAGGTAGGTTAATTATGAGAAGTCTGCTAGAATAAGATGGCAACCTAAGGTTTGCATCCCAGTTTTAGCTACGAAGAGCGAAAAGTAAAAAGTTCTTGATCACCATCGCCAGCCAAGTCGATCTAGCCATGTCCGTATGTCTGTCTGTCTGTCGGTTTCTACGCAAACTAGTTTTTGTGTTTAAAACGACAAATTTTTAACTTCATGCAAATCGGACTACAATAAGAACGTTGTTTTTAAGGATATCGGACTATAACTTAATGGGCCATATATTAAGTTTAATTTAAATATAGTCTTACATTTATAATTTTATCCAAATCGGAAACTATAAATGCAAAAGTATATTCTGTTATAAAGTTATTACGTAATCATTGGCCAAAAGATCATTAGGAAAAACAGAAATCAATAATAACCTGAATTTGATTATTTGCATCAGCCTTATTCTACCAAAGTTATATCAAAAATCTATAAGGCTATCATTTTTCAATATATTAAAGGCTTTGTTTTGAATAATTGCATAATCGTCTGCTAATCGAATGAAACAGCAACTACAAATACTATTATATAATATTTGGAAGGCAATCGACGCCTGTGGCAGCCACAGAGTTCAGTGGACATTGCACATTTTATCTATTTCCCGACTCTGTCTTATTTGTCTCGCTTTCGGTTTCGGGTTGTGTTGGTTTGCAACGTGTCTGGCCTATGTGTGTAGAAATAAATAACAGAAAGAAATTCATTTAGCTTTAGTACTCTTTCGTCTCATTTACATTTGCCGGCCAGTCAGATTAATGATCAGGCATATATCTCCCCCATTATATTTATGGGGGTGGGAGCAGAGAAGTTAATGCCGTCGGTTTCATTGCTTCATATCTTGGCACTGGCATTGCTATTAAAGCCTGCAAGTTATTAGAAAAATGTGTGAGAGGCGGACTAGTAACGAAAAAATGCCCGAAATACTGAAATACCGACACGAAAACGTAAAAAACGAAAATTTATTGATGCTCACTTCCGCAAACAACCGCAAAAAGCCAGACAGTAAAAGCAACCACAGGAAGCTATGTGTTCCAGCAATGAAAAAAAAAAAACAACATTAAAAATGCATTGCAATTAGCAAAGCAGCACTCGAAATACTCTTACTTGCATTAAATAATTAAGACACTTGGGAAAAAACGATCATTTTAATAAAAAACCTTATTAAATATATTAATTATAATTATATTTACGTAAATATGTATATATATATTTATTTAAATGAAATTTAAATTTTAATATCCCAAAATAAATAAAGAAAATATTTGTTCCTATTGCAATTTGACTATTAACAGAAAAACAATTCAATATACCAAGAAAGTATTGAGAAAATAAAGAATATCACACGATTTTACAGAATAACACGATATAGGCTTCCATTGCTTCTTTAGTCGAATAATATACAAACACATATATATAAAATAATAACTACCAATAACAAATCACTTAAAGGTCACCCTCAGGATCGGGAAAATTACCTCTTGCGTTGCACTAAAACTGGCCTACTGGTAACGAAACAAGGGAATAAAATATTTATATTATTATTTGGCGATTTGATTTATTGACCTCAAGCCGGCTTGAACTTGAGTTTATAACAATAATATTGAATGTGTTTCCCAACAAAGGTCACACATACTGACAAGTATCTGTTACCTGTTTGTCTGGCAAGGTTTCTTTTAAACATAGTGGGTATATCTTCAAATTTCAAAAGGTTCGTATAGACTTTCTTCAGGAAAAAATTAAATTATTAAAATAAATTTCCAATATGTCCAGCCGCCATGACTATGTAAACTTACCCCATGAGAAAAGCCAAAGCAATTTGAAGGGAAAACATTTATAAAACACTTTTGGCCATTTCTCTTCATTAACTGCATACCAGGCGAGACATTCAGTAAAAATAGGGTGCCAGAGTGCTAGGCTACCATATCCTTCCCTCTGAATCGTGCCCATTCCATCCCCCATTCCTTCCCGTTGCCCTTTACACGCATAGAAACACTTCCATTAAATCTTATATTGCCGTGATATTCCTATAAATAAATAAATTAGATTTTGATATGAATTCTATATTTAGGATTTTTTTTTAATTACTGAAAATAATGGAAAAACGAATTTATTTTCTGAAATTAATAAGTCAAATAAAAATCCTTTTATTTTGTATACAAAATAAAAAATAAAAAAACTAAACATAAATAAAGGTATGTATCATCCTTCCGCATATTATGGCTTTGGAATAATGTATACCCGAAAAAATAAAAAGGAAATTATTTATATTTAAAATTGTACTTGCACAATGTGATTTAAGTTCGTAATATTTATTTAGTGAACACTGCTTGAAATAAATAAATCAATTTAAAAGTATGGCATTTATTCTAAGTGTACTCATCTCTTCCGTTTATGCTGCGCTGGAAAAGTGCGTATTGCGGATGTCCAAGGAGAGATCGCTTAATGAAGTTTACCCGCCCAAATTCTTGTTGGCCACTTGATGGTCGGACGTGGCGTAATTGATGATGAGGAATGGGAAGCCGGCGACACTTTTGACAAATAACTAAACGCAAAATACCGTCCACTTAAAGTGTTGTTTTTGCTGCTTATAATATTCATGGATCATATTTTTCAAGGGCTCTGGTTTTCTGTTACGACAACAAAATTTCTGGGCTGCCATTAATTTATTGTAATTCCATACGATACGGCTGCTTGAATATTGCCGTCCAGAAAAAGGTAGTATAAGTTTACGTATAGCCATAAAATACGGTGAAATTTAAGCCGACAAAAAACTCTGAAGGTGTGGAAAAATGCAAAATGCAACGCCCCGTTAATAATTAATTGCATAATTAACCGCAAATTAAGCCACACACGAGCGATGCCAACAGTATCAGCATCAACCATGGATAAAATAACAATAAAAAACATTGTCAACACAGTTGGTAACTCACTAGGAGAAATAAATAAGATGGGATCCGAGAACCGAGTCGCTGGTCACGGATCAGTTGGAAAAGTTTTATTTAACTTTAATCGATACTTTGCTCGTCTCTCGACCGAGGAACAGCAACAAAACCCAATAAAAATAATAAAGCAAATATTGAATTTCAAACAAATATTATTTTACCTGCTTTTGCTATTTTTCTGGAATTATTGTTGCACTTGCTTTGCATTGCTTGCTGCAGTCATGGACCAGAAAAATTGGCAGGAAAACAAGTTTTTCTACACAGTTGGCGGTCTCATCGTATCGCTCTCATGCCTTTGTTAGATAAATGAATGAAGAAAATCTCTAAAACAAAAACTAATATCCAATTTACACAATATTCAGGAAAATATAAAATATTCTAATAAACACAATAATAGTAAGAATATAGAAATGTATATGTGTATGTATGCTGAACGTACAGAAGGGCTACACAAAAAGCTGGGACAAATATTCCGAAAATAAGTAAGAAATTCTCACCACAATTATGAAATACTTGACTTTTTATACCCTTGCAGAGGGTATTATAATTTTGGCATGATATTTGCAACGCAGTGAAGGAGGCATCTCCGACCCCATAAAATACATATATTCTTGATCAGCATCACCAGCCGAGTCGATCTAGCCGTGTCCGTCTGTCTGTCTGTACGTCTGTCGGTTTCTACGCGAACTAGTCTCTCAGTTTTTGAGCTATCGAGCTAAAATTTTGTTACCATAGTCTTATTTCTTTAGCACGCAGTATATATGTCGGAACGGCCGAAATCGGACTACTATATCCTATAGCTGCCATAGGAATGATGGCGAAATTAATGTAAAAAAAATTTTAACTTCTCTGTTTTTAAACGGATTTCTATAAATTTTGAGATATAGCAGTTTCTTATGGATCTAGAATTACGGTTTTCATTTTTTTAAGATCGGACTACTGTATCATATAGCTGCCATAGAACCGATCGGTCGATTTATATGAGAATGCAAAATTCTACATGTAAACAGAGACTCATTAATTTAAAATGAACAACAATTTTGATTTTCAGATATTGTGTTCAAATAGATACCAAAAGAAAAAGTTCGGTAGGGATCACAATTCACGAGAAACATTTACTTAAAGTACTTGCACGAAATAGCTTTGACATTAAAAAGCCTATTTTTTACGATTTTTAAATTTAATTATTATTAAATAGATTTGAAAAACAATAGGAGGACCCTATATATAAGTATATTTTATCAAAATGCATTTACATTTTGTTGATATCTCATATAGTTTATGTACTACGCAACTTTAAAATTTGGCTGAATAACTTAGCTATTGTGGAGATTTTAAGTAAATAGATATGAAATAAATACGTGCTTTAAAAATTTCAGTAAAATTGGATGATAAACATGGAAGTTATTAAATAAAAATTAAATAAATAAAAAATAAAAAATTATGAGTCTATTCTTCTTCTATATCTACATTTGCATTGGCAGAACAAATGGTGGTGTTAGCAATATTTGTCTTTTTTGGGTATTGTTCATTATGTTCCTAGCAACATCTGTCTTCATTTGTATTTTTCCATATCTATGTGACCTTCAGTATTACCCACAATACCGGGTACCTCACAGTCGGTCACACTCGACTGTAACTTTCATACTTGTTTTTTTTTAGTCAGTGTAAGCTTAAGTTCTAAAATATATGTACATATATATTTATGTAAACATAAATACATATACATACATACATATGTATGTAAACATAAATACATATGTATGTAGCCAAGCAGTAAAGGTGGCTTACAACCGCTTAAAGCCCAGTAATTTTCCGTTCGATTTGATTTTTTAAGAACCGAAAGAAGACATCATTATTTTTAGACTACACGCCAGTAAGAAAGCTTGAATTGTAGCACTCTTGCTCTCAGCTGCATAAATGTATCTCTCTACACCAAACTCACCAAAACAAAGGCATCATTAAAGAGCGTGAGCCCTCGACTTTAAATTGCAGCGACATCATTAAAGCCATTCCGCACGAGGATGTGGATGTATGTGTGTGTACGTGTACCATACACGTGGAGGTGAATGAGGATGCGGGGCTGGAGCCAGTCGCCACTCAAATTAAGTCGGCAAAGTGCGCTGTCAAAGCGCATTTTATATGCATAAGGGGGCCCAGCCTTGTTTTCCAAAGTCATCTGTGTGGTTGGCCTACTTTCGGGGCCTTTAAGGGGCTGCCGCTATCCTGGCGACCAATTCTACCGAAAAATTGCTCATCAGCAAGCATTGAATGTCATCGCGCTTTTATAAAAGTGGTATGGTCTCATTTTATATTTTTCAGATATATTGGTGTATTTGCAGAGCGATTAACAAATACCCTAAAACTTCGTATTAACTGACCATACTTATTATACCCTATTAATTCAATAAAACACATTATTAGTTTATTTATATAGGTACATTTACATTTATACTTAACTAAAACTTTTAAATCTTAAGATATTTATAGACTGTTTTTAAATTGAAAATATTTATAAAGTCTATATTTTCCAATCACAAGAAATAATCGTGTTTTTTATGCAATATTTCGGAATTACGTACCTATAGCAGTGGTGTCATTTTTTTCTGACCAAAAAAAACCTGGATTGACAAAATAAAACAGCTAAAAAAAGCGGAATTCCGGGGAGAAAAAGCTAAGAAAAAAGCTGGTTTTTTGAATATTATTTTTTAAAGAAAAGAAACAACAAATGGACGAAGACACAACCAAAAGAAAACTAATTAAATTCATAGATATTATATATTAAATAGTAGTAATGGGTAGTTGAAAGGAGGTCACTCTATGTTCGATGTATAGGAAGCCAAAACATTAAGGCGCTCTCTTGAAAAGTGCCATTTTCAAAGTCGGTAACACGATTAATCTCAAAATCTACTTGACCAATCGTTTTAAAATTTTGTCCATTTCATTGCTGTAAATATTTCCTTTCAAAAGAGGTGATTCGGGCGTAGAAAGACTTCGTGGTAAAATACACATTCAAGCAAAAATTACCTAAATATTACAGAAAATTCTACATACACCAAAAAAATACTAAGTAAAACACTCAACAACTCGCTGTTGCGACTCTTTCCTGTCTCTTTCTAGCAGATGCACAGCTTATGGGGGGTAAAGTCGATGTTGCAATTTTTTCGAGCTGTTGATTTTGCGGACCCATTCTAAACAGAGTAATATACTTAAAATAGCGTTTAGTGTTTCAACGCTTTTCGTTTTTATCGAATTTACTAGGCTAAAAACTTGACCATTTGTTTGTAAGCCTCTTTTGGCATCGTCAATTTACATATGTATTTTTCTCGGATTTAGAATTGAATTTTGAAAATTAGAACAGCATTTAAAATGTAGTAAACGTAAAATAAGAAAAAAGCTGCTTAAATTTTGTAAAAAAGCTGAAATTCCCGCTGCCCGCTGATTTCAAATTTTTCCCGCAATCACACTTCAAAAAAAGCCGAATTTTACGGGAAAAAAGCGGAAATGACATCACTGACCTGTAGGCGTATATTAGGAATTCTATTTGGATGATATAGCTTTTAAACAAGAAAGAAAGTTAACTTCGGTAAACCTCTGCAATTGGATCATTGAAAATTGAACCATTTTAGTAATGTTGAAAAAATATCGAATTTTGTAAATTTTACATTTTACATGTAGAATTTTACATTTTCATATAAATCGACCGATCGCTTCTATGGCAGCTATATTATATAGTTATCCGATCTCAATGAAATTAAAACCGTAATTATAGAACCATAAAAAACTGCTATATCTCAAAATTTATTGAAATACGTTTAAAAAAAGAGATGGTAACATGGTTTTACATTAATTTCGCCATCATTCCTATGGCAGCTATAGGATATAGTAGTCCGATCATATACTGCGTGCTAAAGAAATTAAACTATGCTGAAAATTTCAGCCCGATAGCTAAAAAACTGATTGACTAGTTTGCGTAGAAACCAACAGGCAGACGGACAGACAGACGGACAGACAGGCATGGCTAGATCGACTCGGCTGGTGATGCTGATCAAGAATATATATACTTTATGGGGTGGGAGATGCCTCCTTCACTGCGTTGCAAATATCATGGCAAAATTATAATACCCACTGCAAAGGTATAAAAAAAGCTATCTAACTTTAACTTAAAGATTGTTGGTGAAAAATAAAGATTGAATATTATTATTACACTTTTCATTCGTTGCTTAAACAACGAATTCACATTACCCAAACATTCGCCAAAGAGAGGTCTCCAAACAAAGCGAACGCGTCCCATTTATTTTCATTTTTTCTGTTAAGCTAAGGAAAAAATTTTCATTCTCCCACGCATCAAAAAAAAAATGGCAAATAGCGGATGCATATGTGTTTGCCATCCTGCGGCTATAACGCCATTCCATCCCAAACCAGCCCATCTCCGCCCCTGGTGCGGTTGATTGGCCAAATCACTTGCCGGCAAGCTTGTGCACTTTTTGGTGGGTCCTTGCCGAACTTTAGAACCCAGGGCGGTGTATTTTTACTTTGCGGCTGCAAAAAAATTTTTGTAGAAATTGTCTGCAAGGGTATAAAAATGTACAAAGTTCGATATTTTTTCAATTTTTCCAAAATAGATCGACTTTCAATGATCCAATTGCAGACTTCAAGGGTTTACAAACTTCGGCTTTTTTTACAATATTGTCGGGCGGACTACTATCATACTTCGAAGGCAATTTGATGCATGTAATGTGTGCTCCTCTCTCTTCCTGCAAGAGATATGGGTAAATGTACCACATAGTATAAGGAGAAAGTTAGAAAACATTGATGGCTCAAACTAAAAAATAAAAATTGTGATGAATATTTTTAGGACGCTATGCGTACGTTTAGATTCTTATATTTTTCATGACAGACAGACAGCAATTAGGTATCTTAAGGATGGGCACGTGGCCATACTTGTTACTTACAAAAATTTGACCTTCTTCGTGGACTGACAAAAAAATTCGCTGGCAAATTGGCGTCAAAGTTTTAGGCCATAATTTAAATTTAGTTTCTTGGCACCCCCAAAAGTCAACCAAATGCAACTTCCCGACCGCAGTGCTTGCATAAATCTTTGTTGGTCCGCAGAATTTTTAATTAACTTTTCGGCAGTGTGAGTGTGCGAACTCATTATCAGCGGCGACAACAAATTTGTGCAAGCCACCAATGAAAACAAAATATAGTACACAAAAAAATTGGAATAGAGGCCACCGCATTTTTGAAGCGCGTGGTTGACGGCTGAATTCGGCACTGACACAAGCATAAAAGCCGCATTCAAGGCTGTTTGGAGAGGGGGAGTTGGCGCGCGCGTGGTGGGTGGGTAGAAGGTCAAAGGGAGCGACCGGGCACGGGACCCTTTGTTCGCGGCACCATTTCAAGCGAATTCAAATCGAGTCGCCAGTTGACGCTTGTTGACACTGCCATCGTCATCAACATCTTCATCATCTCATCCATTCCATCGGGCTCAACTCTTCAGCTGTCATCTATTGACAGGCGCTCACAGACACACACTTTGTACTATGTACACTATTGTACTTTCTATTTTTTCTTTTCTCTAATTAAAATTTGTAAGCTAATCACAGATGTGATATTCGTCATCCTATTGTGGTTGTTGGGCAAAGACTCCCATTGGAGAACTTGATGTAATGACTTGGAAATAATTAACTGATTGTTAAAATTATGTCCTTTTAGGCAATTATTCGGTACTCAACAACAGGCACTTCAGGTGGTTGTTGTTGTTCTGGAGGGAGTCGCACAGCTTTAGAATGAAATGGAGATGCAAAGCAACTCTGGTCATGGACCAACGACTGCAGCAGCAACTGCAACTGACACAGCAGCCACTTTCACACAGCGACACTTCAATTGCCGCCTGGAAGAGGCGGCTTGGCCTGAGGTCTGGCAGCCGCTTATTAGCTGCGAAAGCAATAACAGCAATGTCAACACTTCCAGTAGCAGCAACAGCTTCCTGCCCACCCGCAACGTCCTGCCCTTCACCAGCAACAGCATCATCATTAGCGGCGGCAACAACACATTCCAGTGTGCTCGGCAGACATTCGATGAGGCTGGGCAAACGGCATCCTATAGATGCGATGGAGAGAGTCCTTTGTCTGAAGCCTGCTCGTTGAGGCTGAAGGCGCGACTTTTGCAAGTGCCACACGAGGCGTATGAACAATTTCGACTGGCAATCAACGAGGTCCTCAGTGATAATGCGAGTGATATACTTAGCGATAGTTCGAGCTGCGGCAGCCGAGTCGGAGATGAAAACGTGCTGCAATGTGAGCTGGAAATGGGGCGAGAAGAGAAACCCTTACTCTGCCATTTGCAGCCACTCCACCCCTTCCAGAAGGAGCCGGGGGACTCCGCCTCTAACAGCAGCCTGCTAGATGCCTATCAAATCGAGCTGGGCAACGTGCAGGACGGCCTCTGGTCATTCCTCAACTTTTCAGAGCTAATGGTACCCGGCAACGACACCTTTGCTATGGGAAATACCACCAACACCAGTTTGGATATGATTTTGACTAACTACACAGCACTGACTACGACGACAGTGCCCTCCATCGCAGTCACATCCAGCGATATGGGGGTTACAAGGAGATTTTTAGACTACAGTCCCCACGGCTACGATTGGCTTTTCCTGTTTGTAGTCTTCTTCATTTTTGCCGGCGGCTTGGGGAACATCCTCGTGTGCCTGGCAGTGGCCTTGGATCGGAAGCTACAGAATGTCACCAACTACTTCCTCTTTTCACTGGCCATAGCCGATCTGCTAGTCAGTCTGTTCGTGATGCCCATGGGTGCCATACCAGCTTTCTTGGGTGAGTAAAAATGTGCTATAATTTCAGGTTTAGACCTTTACACTAGTGCGAATCCCACAGCTGATTTTTTTCGAGCAGTGACATTTAGACAGCGCTAAACACTAAAATGAAATAATCGGCATGAAACTGGTATTAATTATTCTATTTTTTTGTAAGAAATATAAACTACTAAACCTTATATTTCTTATATTATGATTCTTTAATGGAAACCAAATTACCAATCCACATTATTGGTCAGCATTAACAAGAGAAATGACCTGGAGAGCTTGTAACTAATTTCACATCGGCAGTAACATAACAACGGGGCTTTCTAAAAAACGGCATTTAGTGACTTCCTTAAAGCAAAGTTCTTATCTGCCACTTTGCTCACATTCGAGTGTACTCCAGCAATCAAGTGGCAATGCAAGTCAGCGACTAATGCATTTGCACATGAATTATTTCGCCGCCATTTCCTCTGCGCTCTCTTCTCACCCCAAGCCATTGCGATGCCCCCTCTTCCACTTTCGCCATTTTCATGAGTTGTTAGCCTTGTTGCCTGCATCCGTTTTGACTCACTTACACAAAGAAATACTCAAGGGGCGCACTGAAATCAAAGCAATGTATGCTGATCCTTAAAAATTTAGCTGTCAGTAACATTTTACCAACTGATAACATCTAACGTACATTCTTCCAAATAAGTATGGTAATTCTAGAACGTTACATTTTTTTTGTCGTCATATAAAATCTGAATTTTCTTTTATTTTATAAAAAAATTAAACTTAAATTTCAAGGTAATAGAAAATCCGCTGAAATCTCAGAGCTGTATAATTTGTTGATTTTTATAACCATGTTGATTTTACTTCCAAAATAAACATAAATACATTTTTTATCAGTGCATCTAATGCAAAAGTACCAGAAGCAACAAACTAAAATGACAAACGCGTGACTTTCCTTGTAGATGTTTGAATTCCGAATTTATTTTTTCCTTCTACACGTTCTCCCTTGCGGTTTTTATTTTCCCAGTGCCGCTGTAAAACTTGAGGGGAAAATAAAAATGTGTATAGGTCTGTATATATTTTTGTGTGACTGTAGGTGGAAATCGCTTAAAGCCACCTAGTTTTAATATAACTTGTATTTGAATCTTTAAAACGAAAAAAGAAAATATCAGAATTTCAGCTCATTGCCTGTTAAATATGTAAAATGTTTGGTAAACATACTCAAACTAATTTGCATATGACACTGATAAAACCTCAAAACAAAATCCCGACCCTTCCCGGCATTTTGTATCCTGGCCAGAAGAGTGGCCAACGTAGCATAAACAGATCAAACGTTCGCATAAATTAGGCGTGCACTCATCGCCATGCCAGGACCCACTGCCAAAAGCCAAAGCAGTACCCAACGCATTATATGGATTGAGTGCCAGTCTAAGCACATTAACAACATTGGGGAAAACTCATTTTGGCTTAAAGCACATTAGTTTGCACACAGTGCGCTGACATATTATTTATGTAAAGTCTCCTTTTGGGTCATTAGTTATCGAAAGCTCGCTCGGTTAGCTTCAGATCCCTTCAACACTTTTTATTTATTTAATTGAAAGCAGTATTATCTGAACAAAATCGCCTCATTTTTATTGGAAATTTATAGGCAGATTTAGATATTTTGAAATTATATTTATCTTTATGATGTACTCCTGATCACACAACTAAATTAAAATTATATTCATCTGATTTTAAACCCACCACTAAGGTTTTAGATGAAACAGACTTAATAAAATGAATATCCTATATTCAAATGTTCTTAGATATAAAGTGATAGATATGTTTAAAAACAGCACAAAATTATCTTTCAACCTTGACAGGGCTGAACTCGGAATGTTTTCTCTTTTAAAAACCAAATGGAGTTTTAACATTTTGGGTTCGAGTGCTGCGCTGCGAAACGAAACTTTCTTGCTTTATTTTACACGATTTTTTAACAATATGCTTTATTTGTCAAATCGATAGATGAAGAAGGAGAACATTTCAGCATCTGCGATTTATTTGCTGTTTTGTTCATCCACTCACCTTAAATTTTGCTCAAGAAAAAAAATTGTTACAAAAAAGTATGTAAAGATGTGCGCTTAAACGAAAGTGTACCTCTTTAAAATTGTATGCAAGTCTCATGGCTTTTTGCGTTTTCCACTCTTAAGCTTTTTTTCACCCACTCTATTGTTTATTTTTCGGTTGCACTTTGGCCGCGCGGCACTCTATGCAACCGGTTTTTTATGTTTACTTATTGCGTCACTTTTAAGGCCCATTCCCAGGACTAAGGGCAAGGTCTGTTATTTTACTTTTATATATAAGTCGACAACAGTAAACTAAATGTAACTAAAAGCCTTAAGTGTGGTTTTAGCCTCAGCAGCAAACAATAACAAAAACATCTGCACGAGCCTTTGCCAACAATTAGGCAAAAAGTGGGGCCAGTCGGAGGTCTTAAGTTTATTTTGGTTTATATAAACAACATTTATTGTTCAGGCCAGGCAGTTATTTTTGTCCCACACTCGGGGCGTTTTAACTTTGAAGCCAAGCTCCAAAAAGACTCTTTCGTAGCCACATTAGCTTTGTTGTTTTCGCAGGCAAAAGCCATTAAAAGTATTGTATGGATTGAAGAAGTGGTCGGAAAAATATAATACCGAGTTCACCGCTCAACCAAAATCAGATATACACAAGCAGGCCTTCGCATGGAATCGAGTACCGGTCTTTACTGGTCCTATTGTATGGACAATTTCGATTGATATTGTACTGAATATTTGTATGGTGTTTTTTTTCTTACAGCGTATATAAAATAGTAATAATTATACCTAAAATTGCGAAATAATTTATAATATTGCCTCCTAATTTAAACGATTTCTAAATAAATTCGTTTAAAAGTAAAAGTCTAAGAGTATGAATAAAATAAAGCATTGCAAGAAATACAAAGTGTATTGCTCACTTTTGCGAGCAAAACCCAGCTTCTCTATCTATTTATCTATCTGTCTTTAATGCCTCTTTTAAATCCGGGATAAAACAAGTAAGAATGGTACAGACAAGAGTGTCTAATTATGCATACATTTCTGAAAAACTTATGAAGAAGGAGAAAATGCTAGGTACATGTTGAGCTACACCCATTGGTGCTGCCAACTCAATTGAGAATATCTGCATACACATAAACTTAATTGATTAATAACTCCCATGTTTATAATCCAATTTTACTCAAATCATATTTTTTTAATTTAACTCTATATTTTGGCTTCTTATCGATACAAAGACCACCACCATGGTGGTATAGAGTTAGTAGGCCAGTATTATGCCTGTTATATTCTATATTTTGGCTTCTTATCGATACAAAGACCACCACCATGGTGGTATAGAGTTAGTAGGCCAGTATTATGCCTGTTATATTCTAGAAATTTTAATCTTCAGTAAATAATAAGGATCTAATCAATATCCTGCTGTGCTCCACCATGGTCATCTTTCTAATTAGTTGGCAAAAGCTGTATGTATATAAAGGCGATAGGTTAATTTTTATCTTACTTCAACATAATTTTGTAAATTTTTATTATTTAGCAAAACTTAGCTATTTTTTTTATAGCTAAATCCGACTGTTCATCACATCTAGCAAAGTTAACAGGCCATCTAAAGGTGTTGTCCAACACTGTGCATTTAATCTAGTAGACATCCGCCCAAAAATTTGAAAAAATTTCTCAATTTTATTAACTTTGAAAATCCACGATAAATCTATTCTTCAACGGATTTCTGGAGTTGTAGGCCTGTTTCATACTTTGGGCGATCATCTTTGTAAAAAAACACGTTTTAATTTTCCAACGGATTTTTTCCGAGTTTTTAGGATGCTAGCAGCACGTTAACATTTGAGTTAACGGATTGAAATTTCCACTTTTTTCAAGTTTATCGAGCTATAGCACACAAAGTACTTATCCAATATACATAAAGTGTTTTAAAATCGAAAGGTTAGTTCATTACCTGTAAAATAAAACATTCGACGGGTAAATTGGTTGGCTACAACTCGAGCTATGAAATGATAAAGGTAAACTGGGCAAATTTTTTTTGGGTAAAACTTTAAAAAATCTTTAAAAAAAAACGTATCCATAGAAAAAAAAATTAAAGCCATTTTCGTGATCTGGGGGTTCAACTCTACCAGAATTTCGCATCAACACGCTTGGAGCATTTTTTTTTTTTCATTTTGTAAACTGGTGTAATATATAAAGCTAAATGAAGTGCACGAAATAAGCTGTGGCGTGAAAAAAGCCCTTAAATTTGTTTTTGTTACATTATTGTTTTGTTTTAATGATTAAGAAGATCGTTTTTGTTAAACATGTTATTATTATGATTAAATGCACTGCGTTTCAATTTTTTAATTATCTTTGACGGTTTAGCTGTAGGAATCATTTGAACTTAAATTTCTTCGCTGCATGAAATAAGCTGCGAGCTACTTTACATATTTAAAATATATTTTACTTGGGATTTGTTTTTGCGTTTATTTGTTTTTGCGTTTGCCACTTGAGTTCTCTCATCATCTAGATGTACCACATGGCGTATGCGTAATAAATAGATTGACAGCCCCCCTCACACGTTAGAAGTATGTGTATGTCAGTGACAAGCATATAAAACTAAATACGACATGATGGTCACCGCTCAGCCACCCACTCATGTCCTGTTTGTCTGCCTTTGTTTGGAAAAGGACCCTCATGTGTCTGTCTCTGGCCAAATAGCGAGTAAAGCCCAACACACAGCCACACATTCAGCATTTAAGCGCAATTTGTACTAATTAATACTGAATTCGACTCCCGGCTGGGCAGCAATTGAGTTTTTGCTGGGTCTTTTTCCATCGAGTGCTTGTTCCTGCTGAATTGCCAGCCGTCTATTGATGCCAAGGTGAATGAGTCAGACGAGTGTTAAGCAAGGGATTCACAGACGTATTGAATGCGAGTTAAAGTGACACATCAGGTCGAAAAAACATCACTCACATACATACTGACTATCGAAATAATTATTATTTTACTTACCTACTATATATACCTAATTAAGCTATTTAATCAACTTAATGTTTAATACACAGTTATGCGCCAGCTTTAGATTTAAATATTAAACCTTGTCCAGCGTACATACTAAACTAGAATGTATCCAATCGATTTGTATACTCTTCGCCATTTGCTTCAGTTAGAAAATTTTTTTATTCATTATCCAGTCTCTCTCTCTCTCCCTCACTCTCTCTCCCTCTTCGAGTTCATATCTACACAGCACAGCTGCAACTAGCAGGGCTCGGCCTGCCCTGAAATCACAATAAACAATTCCATTTGGCACATTTCACTTTGACATTCATAGTCTCTTTATCGAGATTTTCAAGCACTTGCCCCTTTGAAATATCAATTAACAAGTTGGACTCGCCTGAACACGGGGTGATAAAACACCTTGCCGAGCTTCAATTAGACTTCCTCGAAATTGTTCGTACTCGGTTTTAGGATGTGTGTTAGCTCTACCTGGTGCAGACGTTAATTAAACTTCCCTGACTCTGATTTTTTTCAATTTGCAGGATATTGGCCCCTTGGATTTACTTGGTGCAACATTTATGTGACCTGCGACGTATTGGCCTGTTCGTCGAGCATCCTGCACATGTGCTTCATTAGTCTGGGACGCTATCTAGGGATACGGAATCCACTGGGCTCTCGACATAGATCCACGAAGCGATTGGCCGGCATTAAGATAGCCATAGTCTGGGTGATGGCCATGATGGTTTCTAGCTCGATAACCGTTTTGGGTAAGTAAGAGGAAGTTAACGGAAAATTTGGAGATTTATTTACTACTCTCTGGGATATGCAGGTCTGGTCAACGAAAAGAACATTATGCCGGAGCCCAACGTCTGTGTCATTAACAATCGAGCCTTCTTCGTGTTTGGTTCACTTGTGGCTTTCTATATTCCCATGTTGATGATGGTCACCACCTATGCCCTGACCATTCCTCTGCTCCGGAAAAAGGCAAGATTTGCTGCCGAGCATCCGGAGAGCGAGTTGTTCCGCAGGTGAGCACACTGAAAAAATATATAACTGTCATGGATAAATATAGTCAGAACTATCACGATTTTCATTAGATAGTGCCGTATAATTGAAAATCTGCTACGATATAAATATATATATACATAGATAGCTAGGTCGAAATGTTACTAAGATACCACATTTTTTGTCGATTAATAGCTATTTAAAAAAATAATGAATAACAATTTATTTAATTATCGGCACTTATACGTTGAAATTAAGCTGAATTTAAAGCAGCGTGCCGATTTTGAAATTAATTGAATACATTTCTTTTTAAATGTCTATAAATCGTCACAGCATTTGTGGTCAGAAATTTTTAAAGTTGAATGTGCGATCATTACTTAAAATATGTACTCAAATAATTGCCAAGTCCATATCTTCTCACTTAAAGATAATTTTTATTCAGTTTGAGTACATAATTTAAGAACCATATTGAGCATTTATTACGGAGGTTTCCAGCGGTGTATATGAAAAACTTCCTTGTCGTTGAAACGCAATAAACAGCAGAATATAGTGAACAAATGGAAATAAGGTAATGCAATAAAGTTAAATGTTAATTATGCATCAGCACATGCAAACCCTTTTCTAGTTTACTAATCAATACTGTTAAATTATTCCATGCAATGGTTTTCTTTTACTTTTTATCTGCCGCAATCCTTTCCAGAAAAATTCCTATCAATTTCCGTTGCAGACTTCTGGGGTCAACTCTTTTTCTCCTTTAAACGCGGCAATTTTCGCCACTGATTGGCTGATGGAACGCAATCGAAAAGAGGCCAAGCGCGTCAAATTAGCCTTAACTCAATCATCCGCCAATTTATGCCGCCATTTTTTGCCAGCTAACAATACAATAAAAAAAAGTAAAAAGAAAGTAAGCGAGCTAGACTGAGAGATACCCGGTAGTACAAGCTTTGTGCGCCCAGAACAAATGACGCCGAAACGATTACTCCGATTGACTCTCTCAGTGTTCTGAATGAGACTCCCAATTTTCTTTCTTTCTATAGCAGGTAGTATATAAATTGGAACGGCAATAGCAATAAGCAGCGTCTTAGGGAGGTGTTTTAAAATTCTAACCTTATTGCTAATATCTCCTATGTTTATCATCCGATTTTACTGAAATTTTCAGAAAACGTCCGCTATACGTTGTCACCAAATTTGGTAACTCAAGTTCTTATAGTCTCTGAGATCTGTTGTTTCACGGACAGACAGACGGACCCTATGGGTACCGGGTACAAAAATTATAAATTCTCTGTTTTTTATGTATCTAGCTGAAAATGTAAAATTATACAAATAAAATGTGAAGGTAAATTTTAAACAAATTTAAAAATCAATAAGTATTTATATTTTTGATCAGCGTCACCTGCCTGATCTAGCCATGCCCGTCTGTCCGTCTGTCGGTCCGTGTGAAACAACAGATCGCAGAGTCTATAAGAGCTAGAAATACCAAATTTGGTGACAACGTTGAACTCTGTCCCACGCATATTAAGTTTGTTTTAAAATTGGTCCACGTCTACTTCAGCCCCCGAAAATAATAATAAACACTATATAATCTATAGCCGTCATTTTAGGCTTAAAGTAAATAAATAAAATAAATAAATAGGCATTCGCGGACGTTTTCTGAAAATTTGAGTAAAATCAGATGATAAACATGGAAGTTATTAACAATAAAGTTTCTGTGTCTGTTTCTTTTTCTTCTGTGCCAAGGGGTGTTGTCCAACATGTTCCTAGCAACATTTGTCTGTTATGGGTGTTGCAAAACATGTTCGTAGCAACCTTTGCCTCTTTTGGATGTTGCTCAACATGTTTTTAGCAACATTTGTCTTCATTAGTCAACATTTTCATTTTTCCATGTTCATGGGCTATTTAATTTCACCCAAAATGGGTACTGGGTATCTCACAGTCTGTCTCTACTGTAGCTTTCCGACTTGTTTTAATCTGGGTACAGCTTCCATCGGACCTATCAGAAAATTAAGGAAAAATCGACCCAATAAGGAATATTTTTTTGCAGGGACCTACATTTTTCACTCAAGATATATTTGCTTTACAGCATTTCAAAATCCAGTTTTATCATATGGCTGCCATGACATCTATGATTTATATATATATTGGTACTCACCTTTCCCTATTGCTCTTTTACAGGCTGGGTGGCCGCTTCACCATAAGGCCGCAGAATAGCCAGCAACAGTTACAAATGCACAGCAGCTTTTCCAGCGGCAATAACAAATTCCTGCCAATGAGCGATAGCAATCGGAATGTTAATAATGCAGGAAGTGGAGTAGATGGAGCAAGCGAAGGAAAGTCTGGTAGTGGCATCAGGGGGAATAGCATGGAGGCGGTCGAACGTCCTTTGATGCAAAAGCGAACAACTAGCACCAGGAGCATCGGTACTGTCAGCTTCCGCAACGTAGCCAATGGCAGTGGTGGAGCCGGTGGAGGTAACACCAGGGGCTCAGCGAATGCTCGCAGTAGCTTTCGGTTCGCCGGTATCCTGCGCCACTCGTCGTCACCAGCCTCTAGTAGCCACTCCACGGGGAAGTCGCAGTCCAGCAGCTTCTGGCGAAAGCATGGCGGCAATCCCAACCTAATGGATAGGTGAGTGGATAACACTTGAAAACTTAATTAGAAGCTATTCGGCGCCCCAATGCAAATTATGATCGGAGTATTCTCAAGATAATAGCGAGGATTCACTGAAAATAAAACTTAATAAATTAAACCGGACCTAACCGGACCCCCAAAAATGAAAAGTTTATGTTTTTTTTACCTTAAGTGTTCATGAAGTTTTTTATAAATTATCTATGATCCAAACCGGTTACCGAGGGTTTAATGTGACGTTATGAGTAATTTTTACATCTAAAGGAAAAAGATTAGTTTTTTTCATACTCAAAAATTCTGGAGCGAAGCCGATACCACAAATGGGAAAAGTCCAAAAGTAATAAAATAATTTAACTTAATTACATTTAATTTAATTTATTTCTCACTTGAAGTTGTTTTTATAAAGTTGTTTTAAATTATCTAAAATTCCAATCGGTTTTCGGGTAAGCTGTATCTTTCGCTGATCAGTCTGCATAGTTCATGTAAAGTAGTTTAACAAAATCTATTTTTTCTTTATTTTTTTTTAAATAAATACTTTTGCCTTAAGCCCGACGTGGCAATGATAAACTAGTAACCGTTTACCTAGCTTTGGATCTAACAGTCTTGTACAGTCAACTGCAGCTTTCTTACTTGTTTTAGTGCAAGCGCCAGCTTCACCTCGTTTAGTATAAAAGTAAAAAAAATTTGGCTATTGCTAAAATTTTTAATTATTTTTAATATAAAATTTATATTAGCGAATTTTTCTTAATTTTACCCAATTATTTTCTGTTAGTGTGCAAAGAATTTGCTTTTAATACGATTTATTTGGGTCCCAATTATTTGACTCCTATTTGAATTTAATTTTCACCTCGTTTCTAAATCCATTGCCATAAGCAATGACAAATCGCAATCGTGTCAGAGCCCACAAAACAAATTCCCCAATCAATGCGGCAGACCAGAAGAAAACCTAAACAACGGAAAATAATAAAGGCAAATAACATGTTGATCATCTCCTGTGCATACAATGCTTTTAAATTTATTACATTTGTTTTACAAGACTTTCCCTTCCGCCTCGGAAGTTTTGGGGAGAAAGGTTTCGGCGCCAATATGAGCAACTTTTGCGACTACTTTCGTTGGGGGAAATTTACATAATTTCAAGCGGATTTTTCGTTGCCGTTGGCCTGGATTTTTGTGTACCGCAGTTTTGTATGTATTTGATGTAGGGTCTTCTGGTGTTTTCTGACATATCTCTATAATAAGGGAATGCAAAGTGAATAAATTTAAAGTTATTCTATTAGGGGCTTAAACCATATACCCTCTTAGGTATTAAAAACAAGTAAGAAAGCTGCAGTCAAGTGCGATTAACTATGAGACACAAGGTACTCAAAGCTTTTGGCGTAAAATTAAAAGATAAGCCCGATTTTTAGTGACCCACCCAACCTAACTGGCTCTGCCTCTGAACCGATTACTGTTTTCGACATAAAAACTTTAAGTTTTACAAAACACGTAGAAATAAGAATAGTAAAGAAAAAATGTATTATTTTGGATCGGCCCAGTTTGAAACTTCGGTTTAACACTCGTCTAACCATTCGAAACGACTAAGCTGTCGACAAAAAAGTTAAAGTTCTTAAAATTCAATATTTTTATTGGATCAAATGCAATTGATGTGGGAAATGTACACATATTTTCAGTGCTGACTTAAGAATACGTTAATATTTAATAGATTATTTTATTTATACATTGCTCATTTCCGATAATCTCCAGTAAATACATATTCCCTTTCCAAGTACCAGACCAATCAATTGTATAACTTCAAACAATTAAATGCACATTTACAAGTATCACACAACGTGGCAAATACATACATACGAACATAATTCGGGACGCCTTGCCGCGTCTGGTCGTTGAAACATAAATCACTCATATGTCATGTGGTGTAGAGGAACACGGAAAAAGATGCAAACACGAAACCGTTTGTCGCACCACTTCAGCTGCTGCCACATTGTTGTTGCGCATACAATGCAAAAAGGGAAGCTCAAGAAAGGAATAAATGTGACATCCGACATTGTTGCCAGCACTGGCAAAAAAGCACCCAAAATGAAAGCCAAGTGCAGCCAAAAAAGCCACAGAATTTTTTTAAATGACTTTGCCTGCTGGTTGTCAGCAGAATTTTAGCATAACCCAAGTCAAAAGGCGAAGTAAGTCCTAGACTTAAGCAAAAAGCAAAAGCTGATGAATGTCACGTTTAGCGCCTTTTTTGAAATTTTGGCGTGTGACGAACAAGTTTTCGCATAAATATATGAATTTCTAATGAGCTCAGAGCCCAGGTTGAATCGGGCTGGCTCCACCCGGTAAATGCGACCAGTTTTTTACCCTAAGTAAAAAAAAAAAGTAGAAAAGCTACAGTCAAGGGCGACCGACTGTGAAATACCCGGTACCCAAATCATTGTCGGTGAATTTAAAAAGCACACTTACATGGAAATAACAAAATGTTGACAAATGAAGACAAATGTTACTGAAAACATGTTGAGCAATATTCAAACAAGTCAAATGATGCTAGGAACATGTTGAGCAACACTCAAAAATGAGAAATTCTGCAGCTGTACGCAGATGCATTTCGCAAGAGATTTCAATGTTGTCACCAGATAGCTCTTATAGTCTCTGAGATCTATTGTTTCAAACGGACAGACGGACATGGCTAAATCGACTCGGCTGGTGACGCTGATCAAGAATATATGTATATACTTTATAGGGTCGGAGATTTTCCTTCTGTCTGTTACATACATTCTCGGTTGGCACTAACTTATAATACCCTTGTACCCTTTGGTACCGGGTATAAACAGCTAAGGGGAGGGGTTGGACATTTGACATTAGTTGGACATTTGACGCCACTTGGGCGCTGCTTATTTAAATGTTCTGCCTCTCTGCCGGCGCCAGTCAGAAATTGAAAAACTTTATGCTTTATTCGCTGAGGCAGCAACAGTTACAAAGTCCGCACCCGCCTCTTCATTTAAAATGCAAGAGCTCCGAGGTTGAGAAATGCAACATTAAAGTCGGCCTCCAAAAAAAAGTACCAGGCAGCATTTTGTTGTTAAGTTTCTCGGGGTCAGTTGTAATCCTTTAAATGAGACAAATTTGCACTTAATGGCGATTTAATTATTATAATATTATATAGTCCTAAACAAAATTGGCCAAAGTCTGACTTCCTTTATTTTCTTAGCTTTAGCATATTAATTTGTGAAGAGTTCATTAATTTGTACGAAAAAGCACCACCAAAGTGTTCTTAAACTATTATAAGGTTGAATTTAAATAGCACAATTATTAATTCAATCTAACTATCATATAATTCTTGCAAATAAAATATGGCTAGTTTGGTGGGGATTGTAAAACCGGTACCGTTAGGGTAAAAGGATACAATGTATGTAACAGACAAAAGGAGGCATCTCTGACGACAAAGATCATCATAACTATTTGTATTACTATCACTATACACTCGGCCGCATATTTCTGCGTACAGCACCATAAAAAATTTTAACTTTGACTTTAACGTAAAATAGCTTCGCTAATATTTTGCACTTCGAATCAAAAACGGGTTCATTCTAGTAGTCAATCAATTGGCTGTCTCCTTATATTTTTGCAGGATTATGCGCTTAGCGATATTCTTTTTTATATATTCATTTAGCTTAACAAATATCTGTTAGCATAGTACACCCAGAAAAAATTATGGACTAAAAACCTGCCAAATTGCCTAAAATTTTAGTCCATTTGACCTAAAACGGAAATCGAGGCAGTCAATGCCTAAAAATGGTCAAAAATGCCATATTTTTAGGCAATATAAACAGGCCTAAATTATGTATACATAAATTCTAAACAATATGGTTTTAACCAGTTAACATAACAATATTACAATTCAGATGATTCTAGGAACAAGTAAATATTATTTGTAATAAACTCGAGGGATTGATCAGACAAGATATGGTTCACTGCATTATAATTATTACATTAAACTCTAAAAGTGGGCCCTTTCAATGTCAGGTTAACTTTTGTCATTGAGGTAAATTTTTTTCGGAGTAATTTTTGCCCCTCATAATAATGTTTATCCCCGGTACCCATAGGGTACAAGGGTATTATAAGTTAGTGCCAACCGAGAATGTATGCAACAGGCAGAAGGTATATATATAAAGTATATATATTCTTGATCAGCGTCACCAGACAAGTCGATCTAGCCATGTCCGTCTGTCCGTCTGTCCGTTGCTAGTCTTCTTTCTAATGCAGTTAGTACATATGTCGGAATGGCCGGAATCGGACCTCTATATCTTATAGCTGCCATAGAAACGATAGGGCCATAATGTCAGATTTTCGCTATTTTTAGAGATATTGGGATTAAATTAATATATATCCCTCTAATTATATTATAGCTATACAATTGCAATTTCATCTGAATCGAACCGCTGTATCTTATATTTGCCATAGGAAAGATCGGAAAATGAATGGGAACAAATTACAACTTCTCTGTTTTTCAACGTAATTTTATAAATTTCGATATATAGCTGTTTTTTACGGTTTTTAAATTAAGGGCTTGATTTCATTAAGATCGGACAACTATATCATTTATCGGTTGATTTATACGAAAATGTAAAATATGTAGGAAAATGTTATGTTATGTTATAAAATATGTTAGAATGTAAAAACTTCGATTTTTTTCCATTTTACCAAAATGGATCGACTTTCAATGATCCAATTGCAGACTGCAAGGGTATACAAACTTCGGGTTATCGAATCTACCTTCCTCAGCATTCAGTTAGTTACTTAGCCTTTATGTTTATTATCACTTCTAACCTATCACCGCCGAGAATACTTGACTATAGCTTTCTTACTTTTATAATATTCGTTTTATTATTCTATTTATTTATTCGTTTCTATGTTTACCTATAAAAGTAGTTTTATTAAATGGAATTAAATTAACAAAAAGCTCCTTGAAGCTGATTCTATTGCTTTTTCGGATTACTTACCCTACATTATGTTGGATTAGGCATTTGGTGAAATCGCTCTTAAAGAGGGCTTTAACTCCCTTCCTTATTTCTCTTTAGCACTAACCTAACTCTAATTTAATACGTCACTCTGACGACTGTTTTCTCCACTATTTCCATTTGCCCATCTGGCAAACAAAGCGTTTAGCTAAATTGCCAGATCCAAATGTGTATGAGGATACATATGCAAACAGCATCTGGTGGAGGCGGTTCACAGGTCTCAGACCCCAAAAGAGAAAAGTCATTACATTGGCTTAGGATTACTCCTCTGCTCCCCTTCATTACATTAAAAGTCAATTTTATCAACTGTTGAGTTTGTTGTCGGTTTCGGGAGGGTCCCGGTCCCAGCAATCAAAAGACTCAAATCTAATATCAAACACTCGCTGAACGAGAAAAGAAAACAATCTAAATATGAGGCTTTTCTTGTACAGAGAAAAAAAAATAGTAATTAAACAATAGAATTTAAAATAAAAAAAAATGCTCTTCAGAATAACATAAAGACAACTTGGAGCTTATTAAAAAAATTTAAGTATTTGGTGTTATCTCTGTGCGCTGTACATTTTATTTAAGCTTTTTTTAGTGTACTTTTCTTCCGCTCCTCTTATTTTGCAACTCCCTTTCTTCTTCTTCCAATAGCCATCCAAACCGACGGGCCTCTGTGCGTGTCAGCATATCTCAGCCACAATTGGGTTACCCGACAAGTGGCAATGGGAGAGGAAGTGTATCTGGATCTGGAGTAGGAGGAGGGAGTGGAAGTGGCGGTGGCGGTGGCAATGGCTCAGCGGCTGCGACAACGAGCTGCACAACGCCTGGAGGCAATGGCTCCGGCATGATGAACATCGCCACCATCCAGGGACAGAGCTTGGGCCTCAACCAGAGTCAGGGAGCTGGCAGCAATCATCAGCTGGAGCAGGTGAGGCCCATGGCATCGAAGCCTGATGAACGGCAGCGCCACAAAATGCGACCATTTAAATTCGCTTTAAACCGCGTGGCCACGCCCACGCTCAATTTGCGGTAAGTCATGCTCGTAATGAATAATTACATTCTCTAATAAACCAAAGTGTGGTTATCCAAAAGTAAGCACGGTTACTTTATTTCACTAAGCAATGCCTAAAAGTATGCTTTAGGGAACAAGTTAACCAAAAACGAGAAAGAAAGCTAACTTCGGTAAACCGAAGTTGGTATACCCTTGCAGTCTGTAATTGGATCATTGAAAATCGAACCATTTTAGTAATGTTGAAAAAACATCGAATTTTGTAAATTTTACATTTTACATGTAGAATTTTACATTTTCATATAAATGGACCGATCGATTCTATGGCAGCTATATGATATAGTGGACCGATCTTAATGAAATTAAAACCGTAATTCTAGAAGCTTAAAAAACTGCTATGTCTCAAAATTTATAGAAATTCGTTGAAAAACAGAGAAGTTACATTTTTTTTTACATTAATTTCGCCATCATTCCTATGGCAGCTATAGGATATAGTAGTCCGATTTCGGTCGTTCCGACATATATACTGCGTGCTAAAGAAATAAGACTATGCTGAAAATTTCAGCTCGATAGCTCAAAAACTGAGAGACTAGTTCGCGCAGAAACCGACAGACGGACAGACAGACGGACAGACGGACAGACAGACGGACAGACAGACGGACATGGCTAGATCGACTCGGCTGGTGATGCTGATCAAGAATATATATACTTTATGGGGTCGGAGATGCCTCCTTCACTGCGTTGCAAACATCTGGTCAAAATTATAATACCCTCTGCAAGGGTATAAATATGTGTTTGATATATTTTAGCATACGTTTTGGTTTAAAATAGTTCGTCGACTGGCTTGGTATTTTAGCTTTGATCAGCAATCAGTAAAACATTAAAAAGCAGGCTCAAAAAAGAATACATATTTTTGATAAGCCGTTAAAAAAATATTTTAAATCATTTTACCCTTTTTGTTTATACAGTTTCCTAAACACTCGCAACAAGAGGAACAGTTTGTCGGCCAATGCGGTGGCCACCGAGCAGAAGGCCACTAAAGTGCTCGGTCTGGTGTTCTTCACCTTCGTGCTCTGCTGGTCACCGTTCTTCATCCTGAACATCATCTTTGCCGCTTGCCCGGAATGCAAGGTGCCGGAGCACGTGGTGAACACCTGCCTCTGGCTGGGCTACGTCTCCTCGACGATCAATCCCATCATCTACACCATCTTCAATCGCACATTCCGGGCGGCCTTTATCCGCCTGCTGAAGTGCAACTGCGAACGGTGAGTTGGACAGCAAAATCGGTATTAGAGGGTGGATGAGGGGAGGTGGGTCAGTGGGAATTGAAGAAAATGTATCGTTCCGGAGAGTGCATTGTGCTGGGAATTGATGTGCAACGTGACGTATGATTGATTTTAAGGGATTTGTATTTTGGCATCGAAATCAATGCGATTTCTGAAGGCAGTGTGTGTGTGGCACCAAATGGATGAACAGCGATTAAAAATCGAGCTCTGTCAAAATAAACGAAGGAGAATACTTCAGAGCTGAACAATGGAAAGAATAAATTCAATTTTGCCAAGTGTTTCTAATCTATTCTTAAATCAGCTATGAAATAAATTAATTTTATTAGGGGAATTTTAGATAAATATAGATATGGGCTTAAATATGTCAAATGTAAACAATGTCAAAAATAGTTTTAAAATTGTATCAATCATTTTCTTAGATGAAATCCTACCACAGCTTAAGCTAAAGCACTGGCAACGGATTAATTAAGAAGGAATAAGATAAGAAGATTCACTCATATTATAATAAGGGTCAAACTTTTGTTTTAGAAGAAGACCTTCCTGAAACGCCTAGACGGATATAAAGATATAAGACAAGAATGACGCACTTTATTATCTGCTTTAAAATTTGTCGGACTTTTCTTTTATATTCCTAAAAATATACCTCTTCCTCTTTACTATTTGTTATATATATTGTGGACTACTTTGGTCCACATACTGAAATGTAATTCAAATAGTTTGCAGTAAGCTTCTATGTGTCTGCTTATGAGCTTAATCCCGAATCTTTTTCATTTGAAAAAACTTGTAAAGACAAAAGCCAATAACCTAGTTGTTGATATCCAATTGCAGTTCCGGCCGCCCGTTGCGATTCCGATCCGTGACGGAAGGACGAAGCGCCCTGAGCTTGTGCGCCCCATCGGCCCTGCCGCTGGCCATATCCTTCCAGGGAGCGCCCCTCATGACGCCATCGACAGCAAGCGCGACTCCACTGAGCGAGTTCCGGGGAAACTACACAATCACCGACGACGAGTGCTGAGCCGCCATGAGTCGCATTCTTCTCTCCCAAATAAAATACGAATTTATATCGACTAATGAGCAAATCGAACGGAGTCAACTGTACTTACGGGGAACCGATGAACATGCAAACTACAGTGTGATTCACCTAACCAAAAACTAATCACAATCAAACAGATGACTTTTGTAACAACTACTTATAAAGCGAAACAATAATCTTAAATCTCATCCATATCATTTCTATGCCAGAGGGAGAAGCACCAAACGGAAGGAGAGAGATAGTGAGTGCAACGATGAAGTGACTGTACCTGTGTTTCATTTCCACGCCATCATTATTTAGCTTTAGTGAACGCTGTATTTTTAAACCTAAGCGAAAAACAAACAAATATATGTTGAAATGTAACTGAAAACTAAGTTTAGTGTAAAAGAAGCATTGAAATTACCCATAGCAGATGTGTTTAGTATTCATTAGTAATCTAGTACCCCGAACCGAATTCTATTAATAAGGAATTTAATTTCCCATTCACCCACCCTCGATGCCTATTCCAAATGTCCATGCAGCTTTGAGGTTCCTTTAGTTCTTCCTGTATGTAGGTGTCTGTCTGTAGTAGGTAAGCTAACTGCTCAAGAACATGAATTGCAATACGTATTAAATAAATATAATTTTAAAGAAATATACTGTCAAGAGTTAATTTTTGGAAATTGGGAAGAAACAAAGTGGAGGCCTGAGATAACCCTTAGGCATTAAACTGTGCTGATATTTTTATATGGAACTAGGCTATGGCCTGAATATTCACAAGAATGAATCCGACATGAGTGCTACAAAATAAGTAAACTTGTTCCCGTGATCTTGACTTGCACCGATATCTGAAAAGTTTCTAACGGTATTCTCATTAGTCATTTGTCAAATGATTAATCGGGCCACCGCAATGAAACGAGTTTTCTGGAATTTATATGTTCGGCCGGAATCTAAACTCGGTTAGTACTGAAAGCAATGTTTCTACTGGTCGAATTTAGCAGATAGTGGTGAAAAATAAACAGCATCAGGAGTTAAGGAAGAATAATATCTGCATTTTGAGGGCCGCAAGCATTGGCGTCAACTCAGGCCGAGTTTGAGAGGGGGACAAATACGAGGACATTTGGAGTAACTTCAATGTGTCAGGCCTGGGGCGTATCTAATCAAGATATGCGAGTGTCAGGCGGACTTAAGTGCTTTACGTCACAAACCCACTAACCCCATCTTTTGGCCCCTTCCTGTTGAGCTCTTCACCCGCACAAACACGAATCTACCACTACTGTCAGCCTCGGTTACTTGACAACCTAATTCAACTTTGGGGCTGGCTTCAATAATAGCGGGGTTTGTGTGTTTGCCGCTCATAAATGCCATGAAAATTGCACTACTGTCATGAATTTAATGCAACTCGAATGCTTTTATGGGTGCACACGACCTCGACGAATCTTTTGTGCCACGAATTTATATTTTCTCGCTTTTAATTCACTTATTATACACGATGGTTTAAAATTACAAAAGAAGTCTGTACTTAATGGAAACATTAATTTTTTTTTTGTTTTTTATTTAAAGCTAGAATTGTTTATAAGACTAAGACTAACATAGGAACTTTTAGAACTAGCTGACAAATCTGACAAATTGTGTACCGGGTATCTTATATTTGGTGCACTTGTCTAAGTCTTTAGCATTCGTATCGTTTGTCAAGTGAACTGAAATGAAAATCGAAGAAGCTGACAACAGAAACTGAGTGTCGACGACTGCTTCAAGTTGCAGTTGCCAAGAGAAATTCCCCCTGTTGCACATCGTGATTCGGGGATCACAATGGCACTGAGAGCTAGAGCTATTCGAGCTCCTCAATCCTCTAAGGCGACACACAAAAGCCAGGCGACGCAGAAGTGCAAGATGTGACAACAAAGTTTGTAAGAACAATTAAGTTGCCGCTGGCTGACTGTTGTTTATGACTTGGAGCCGACTTAGTTTCCCGTGAAATTGATTGCACCGCTGGTATTTTACTATTTACTCTTGAACTTTCTACGTCCTGCGGCATCAAAAGCGTTGATTAGCATCTCAAGCCGGATGCATTCGATGGCAGTTCGTTGGTATTTAGCTAAACAAAATTTAGAGATTAACTAAATACTTAAACGGAAGCTGCTATTTAAAAGTTAAATGTGGGCCTCTTCAGAGGCACGCATAAGAAATAAGGTAAACGACAAAGCTTTATTCCATATCCGTAATTTTTAAATAAAAAAAAACAAACAATTTGAGTAGATATAGAAAAAAATATATTATGTTTTAATTCGCTATCTTTAAAAACAACGAAAATTGGCTAATTTGGCCCGATCGTTTCTATCAAAATTAAGTTTTAGTGCGATATTTTTAAAAACAACGAAAATCCGATCGTTACTATGGGCAGCTATATGATATAGTTGTCCGATCTTAAAAAAATGAAAACCGTAATTCTAGAACCATAAAAAACTGCTATATCTCAAAATGTATAGAAATCCGTTTAAAAACATAGAAGTTAAAATTTTTGTTACAATAATTTCGCCATAATTCCTATGGCAGCTATAGGATATAGTAGTCCGATTTCGGCCGTTCCGACATATTTACTGCGTGCTAAAGAAATAAGACTATGCTGAAAATTTCAGCTTGTTAGCTCAAAAACTAAGAGACTAGTTCGCGTAGAAACCGACAGACGGACAGACGGACAGACAAACAGACGGACATGGCTAGATCGACTCGGCTGGGGATCCTGATCAAGAATATATTTACTTTATGGGGTTGGAGATGCCTCCTTCACTGCGTTGCAAATATCATGGCAAAATTATAATACCTTCTGCAAGGGCATAATTATCACATTTCCCAATGTCACAGCTTTTTTGTTGCATCACATTTAGCCTTGTATGTAACGCAAACGGCTTGATTTGAAAACAAACAAGATAGATAGCTAACTTCTGTAATTGGAAGTTTTTATACCCTTGCAGTCTGCAATTGGATCATTAAAAATCGATCAATTTGAATTAAATTGAAAAGACATCAAAGTTTGTAAAATTATATAACATTTACCTACATGTTTTTTTTTCATTTTACATGTAGAATTTTAAATTTTCATATAAATCGGCTGAACGCTTCTATGAAAGCTATATGATACAATGGTCCGATCTTAATGAAATTAAAACCTTAATTTTAAAACCATTAAAAAACAGCTATATCTCGAAATATATAAAAATACGTTGAAAAACAGGGAAGTTATATTTTTTTTCCATTAATTTTTTCGATCATTCCTATTATCCCTAGTTAGAAAGTATGCCAAAGCCTTCAAGTCCAACTGGCCTCGACCACATTTTAGTGATGAAAAACACTTATGATCGAAATTCAGCAAAACAAAAGAATATAGATAAATCTGTAATGCGCATGATTGCTGCACATTTACAACCATTTAGTGTGGTTAATGGTTGCGTTCACCATAACAACATGAAACTGATCACTGATGGATTTCATACGGGCTGAACGGGCATGATTACTAATCATGATGCAAATATTTTTCCCATCATGATCAGAAAAAAGGAGCGTTAACATAGTACGCTACCATTATACGATACTGATGGATTGCTGCTGGCATATATCGATGGTTAAAATATAGATAACAAACACAAAAGGAATATAATTATTAATAACGAATTCAGTGGAATCCTTAGCTGTTCTGTCAGAATTTGTTGATTATGATGTAGCTAAGAATGCAGCGTGCCGTGCTGCAATAGCGGTAGTGGACGAAATGGATTTAACAACCCGCCTTTTCAAAAAAAAGGAGACGCCACATTAAATATAATTTTTTTCAAAGCCGATAGGTTCAAAGGAGATTATTTTTAGGCAACGTATGTATCATGAGCGTTCACCAGAACAACTTGATCACTGATTACTGATCCAACACTAATCACTAATCATGTTGTTCTGGTGAGACCAATGACCCGGGATTTCGATTGCTTGTTAAAGAGCTAGATGCCCAATATAAAGTACAAAGTAAAGTACAAAGTAAAATACAAAATTAAAAGTTAAGTAAAAATTTGTTTTAATAACATAAGCCCAAAAAAATGTACATAACCTCAAAAATAGACTTCAATGTTTTTTCTCGATCTTGGACATTTTTAAGTGCTGGTTTGCTTCACCCCAAATTTATCCGGTTTCTTAAATAATTTGGTGATAACACAAAGTGTTCGACCAACTTTTCGCGATTTTTCGGTATTTGCTGTTTTTCACATTTATTCTTCCATTTTCCTCGTCGAATAACAAACGAGCACGCGGCATTTTATTAAAAATTCATTAAATTGTTAACAGAAATATTTAAAAAATTATTTGAAGCCAAATCTTTCCCTCCAGCCACAATAATTAAAATGTGTCCTATAAGTATGATACACTTGTTGGCATGACAAAAATCAAACTTTTGCGTTTTTGTTACCGCTACTTAAAAAAGCGAGATGCAACCTGAGAAAAGAAATTCAGCTTTTAAGCAGAATTCATTAAGCTTTCAATAGGCATACTTGAAACTCGAAGCTATAGTTTTCAGGGGGTCATATAATTTTGTTATATAGTATGTTATATGAGAAGTTAGTTTGCCTATGGCCTGTACAAAGATGATGCTATAAATAACCTCTCGAAACCGAACTTTCGGTACTTGAAGATGCTGCGCGTCTTCCACAATTCCAGAGCCGCACTCTGGGCACCAGTCCTAACTCCGGCTGAGTTAAAAGCGCTCCTAATGTCCAGGGTTACTACCAGACAGTGGGACTTCGTTCCTCCTTTCCACCTCGACCCGGTCGTAGCTCCATCTGCCGTTTTGACCACCCTCGTGATGGCGCGCAGAGTCGACCTCCCCTTTCTGAAGCTGTATTGCTAAGGGGAGAGTCCGCCTGCGGATTCGAAGACTGCGCTCAGCCTCCTTGAGACCACCCTCTCGAAAACCTTGCCAATAAAGTCTAGAAGACAGATTGGTCTGTAGGAGGAGGCTTCTCCTGATGGCTTGCCCGACTTGGTCAGCAATAGAAGTCTTTGCTTCTTCCATCTCTCGGGTAGCGTACCCTCCTGTTGAACAGGTCTGCCACTTCCGTTGGCAATCAGCTTCAGCGTTCTGTTCGGTATCGCTTCCGGACCCGGTGCCTTTTTTGATTGCAGGAGCCTACCTGCCTGCAGGACCCCTGCTTCCGTGACCTCTCAGATGTCGCCTAGGTAGTCCACCCTTGGAACGCCCATTGCCTGCTGCCCGCGCGGGAACAGGACGCTCAAAGATTTTATCCACCACGTGCTTCTGCCATACACAGAGGATGGTTCGAGGTTATTGAATAAGAAATATCACGAAATTCCTGTGATTATTTCGGGAGATTTTAATGTTAATTTCGCGAGGGAAGAATCTGTTGAGATTTTGAACTTTTTCAAAAACACCCTCAATGTGGATATTGTAAATGATAGGAACATTAGCACAACTAGACACGGAACAACAATCGATGCAGTTTTTGCACGATTCATAAAGGATTTGAGTGCTCATGTATATATCTCGCACTTTAGTTACCATAACCCAATTATCACGACATTAGGATATTATATGAATGGAATTGATAATGAAAATGTCACATGATAGGTAAATTGTCATTGTATTTTCTTTGTAATTTTTAATTATAATATTGTTAATTATGTAATATTGTATATTTGTAAATAAATTGAACATTTTTGGAACGATACATTAATCGATCGTCATTCATCTATAAGAAAATATTAGATACAAAAATCCATGCTTCGTCCTTGAATTATTTAACCTCAAATCTTCAAACTAAATAAAATAAGAGATAATGAAATGATAAGAGAGAGAGGAATACTAGAAGTTTCACTTCTGTCGCGCGTACCCTGGACACACCCCTTTTTTTTTTTTAATTTCGTGTTTTGGACAAATATACAAACAGGGGGAGAGGGGGGGTCTTTACTAAAAAATTAAAATGGTACAATAAACTCGCGCGGTACGGCCGCGAAGCAATGCTTCCCTTCTAATTGTTCTCTGAGTTTCTTCGGCGCTCCTCGATCCTGAGCTTCGACATGAAGCGGCGGTTTCCTCGACATCACTTTCGCACCACGTGCAGGATGCTAAATCCTCGTGCCCGAATCTATAGAGATAGCTTCTGAAGCACCCGTGCCCGCTGAGGATCTGCGTCAGGTGGAAGTTCACCTGTCCATGTTTCCTCCTTGTCCATTCCTCCAGCTTCGGAATGAGTTTATACGTAATGACCCTTCGTTGAGGAATGCCAACGGGATTGCCGCTCGGCTAGTGTTGCACCTCTCGCCAAAGTGCGTACTTCCCTCCTCTCCCTAGGCGACAGAGTTCTTCCGTGCAGCTGCTGGAACACCCTGGCCTGCTCCGCGGCCATTAGGTCGAGGGGAGGAGTTCCTGCTAGGACTAGAGCCGCCTGATCGGAAACAGTCCGGAAGGCGCTGCAAAGCCCCGGCTGTAGGACCGCGGAGCCACAGATGTGGCGCAAGCAAGGGCCCTTGGGGGACTCCGCACGATGGCTCGACGGCTTGGGCTCCGCCGGTGTTATCGAACTGCAGGACCCTATCGTCGAAATAGCTCCGCATCATCTTCTGAAGGTATTGAGGCACGCCAAAGTTGGATAGGGCGTCCAAAATGCAGCCCCATCTCGCGGTGTTGAAGGCATTGCGGATATCCAGGGTTACTATAAGGCAGTACTCCTTGGATCCGCCTTTACACCGCTGTCCCGCAATAGCCGCTGCTGCGATATCGACCACCTTTGTGATGGCATCGACGGTCGACTTCGCCTTCCTGACCCCGTACTGAGCATCGGACAGGTCGCCTGCCGCTGAGATCGCCCTCTCCAGTCTCTAACCGATCAGATATTCGAGCACCTTTGCCGCTCCGTTTATCAGACAAATGGGTCTATATGAAGATGGGTCATCTGGCGGCTTTCCCGGCTTAGGCAGCAACACCAATCTCTGGTTCTTCCACCTCCTTGGAAAAGTCCCCTCTTTGAGACACTTCCCGAACAGCTCCGCGAATAGGTCCGGTCTGAGAGAGATCGCTAGCTTTAGCGCCCTGTTGGGAACACAGTTAGTTCCCGGGGCCTTCTTAGTCTTTATCCTGGCTGCCACAGCTAGCATCTCCGCTTCGGTGACTTGCTCATGTCCGGGGAGCGAGTCGGAGTTGCTCATTACCGCGAGCTCTGGGTTCTGTATCCTCGGGAATAGGTGCGCGACGATCCTCTCGAGGCTTTCCGTTTCCATGGGGGCGCTTTGGGCAGTCCGGTTTATCCTCTTCACGATCGTCTTGTACGCGTTTCCCCAGGGATGACGGTCCGCGGTGTCGCAAAGATCTAGGAAGCATCTGCTCCGGATTGCCGTCTTGAGTGTCCTACGACACAGTTGATAGGCGCCTGGCCCTTACGCACTCCTTCCTTGCGTCAGCAATTTCGCTATTCCACCAGTACACCGGAACGCGATGTCTAGAAAGGGCGATGTTTAAACGGAATGCAGTCATCGCATACTGCTTGGATCTGTCGCATGGCAGATTCGGCCATTTGCTCTGCATTACCAGACGCGTCCAAACTATCCATCCTCACTGCGAAGGACTGGATATCCAGGGAGTCCACTCTGTAACCCTTACGCGCCGGGGGAGGAGGCGCAGAAAGTTGCGTATGCCCAGCATCCAGCGTGATGAAAATCGCTGCGTGGTCGCTGGCTGTGTACGCGTCGCTCAGCGTCCATGTGCACTGTCCTGCCCTGAAGCAACTGGCGAAGGTGAGATCAACGACTGATCCAGCCCCCGCTCGGCTAAAAGTGTGCTGCTGTCCTGTGTTAAGGAGAGCAACCTCCAGTGTGGAGAGCGATTCCAGAAGGGCTCTGCCTCTAGCGTTTGTGAGGGCACTACCCCAGTCTACCGCCCATGCATTAAAGTCGCCCGCTATCAGCGAAGGGGAGCGACCTCTCGCATCCGCAGCAAGTCGGTCCAAAATGGCTCCGAACTCTGCAAGCGATAGGCTTGGGGCGAGGTATACGCTGTAGATCCACCAGCCTTCTACCTTGGCGCGCACGAAGCCTCTATCCGCGCGGATATTCGTCAACCGGGTCACCTTGTCCAGCCGAATTTCACCGACCTTCCTAGCTTCGTAAGGGCTTCTGCTGCTCCAGCCGGGACCTGGCCTCCTCTGGGGAGGGCTCGAACGCCCTTGATGGTCACCGAATTCGGCGGAAGGTCTTCTTGTTTAGAAGGAAGGAGCTCTCCTTTACCAGTTTTCCTGACTTTGCAGACACTCTCGCAGATCCCTTCCATTCTGGCGTCCTGTGCCCGCGTGACCAAGCCTAGCACTTGGCTGTAGGTTATATCGGACGGAGGGCTTGTAATTAACGCCTCGTTCCTCGCTCTCTTCCGTCTCTCCTGAGTGCTCTCTTTGGGTTGGTTGGGGAGTGACCTAGCGCTGCGTCCCTTGCTGATTCTTCCCAACCCGTCTCCGTCGCTACCCCTTGGTACTAAGTTCGCACGTTGGTGGCCATCGGTATTGGGACGGCTAGGATCAACTCTGGGGCTACTCATTCTAGCCGGCGACAGGTCCCTCGGAGAGGTCTGTACTGCCTTGCTCGTAATAGGCTTGGGCCGGGTTCGTGCTGGAGTCGTTTGGCACCCCTGCTCAGCAGTATCGGCAGTCCTACTGCCAGGCAACTACCCTTCAGGATGCCGCGAAAGCGTCAGCTGGATTTATACTACGGACATTATGTACGTTGAACTTGCTGAGCAGGTCGTCTAGGATTTTCCCCATCTCCACTATATCTGGCTGGGGGGCTGGCGGATGGACTTCTTTTGCCGACATTGTCCCCTTCGGCAATCCTGTCGGGGGCAGTGCTGCCAACTTGGTTATTATTTGATTATTAACATTTATGGTTATAAAAATGCAAAGATCGGAAAAATCGTAAAATCGTAGTTTTAGGTGTCTCAAGTAAAATCAAAAATTATTCAATTCTAACTAATGATGCCTTAAAAAATCATACTGGATTTTAATACCCTTTTATGTATTTATAAATAAATTATTTTAAAATTATTTTACCTCATAAATTTTATCACAAAAGCCCCTCTTGTTCTCCCGTTCAATTCCATTTATATAAGTTTAATCTTTTTGTCATTTTTAAGCAATAGTAGCTTACGCCTCAAAAATCAGCCTGAATTAAATCCAAAAAACAGTTTGAGGCATTTCCTTGTCACAATAATCAGTATCCAAAAAACTCCTAGTGAATAACATATTTATAAATTATTTTGAACTAAATTTTTGGTGTAAAATTTTTGGTCATTATTTGTAAAGGTAAAATTTTGTGCTTTCTCTCATAATCATAATCTCTTATAATACATATAAACAGGGCTACCAAGAGGGCAACAAAGCCCAAGGTGTCAGTAGCCAAGTGGGCTCCCATACGCAAGCTCAACGATAAGAAGTCTGGAAAGTTATTGAGGGTCCCGATCCTGCCCCAGCAACGCTGCTGGTTTTCCCGCTGGTTCTTGCCCGGGGGTAACCAACCTATTCTGTCGCAGATCGAGGGCGAATCCACTCAGGAAGTCGATGAGGACGTCGAAGAGGACTTCGATGAGGACGTTGAAATGAAGGAGTAAGAGGATATCTACGAAACTATAAAGAAGTCTCGGCGCCCTAAGAGCCATCTTCTTATAACTCTATGAAATAAAATATTAAAAAATTATGTTACACCATTATTTTCATCACAAAAGACTTCCCATCTTCTTCCCTTTAACAAATTTAACCTTTTTTGGCATTTTCATTTTTATTAACTTAAAATTGCTCACTTCTCTTAATTTTTTTTTTAATGATTTTTGTCCCAAAAAATTCGACAACGCTGCTAATGAGGGGCAGGAAAAGCATGATACTTTCGCCATGCGATTGCATAACGCCCCGACGCGTCGGCCAAGTGAGCCGCCGGCGCCGCCGTGTTGGGTGGAATGGTGATTAGGGCCTCCAGAATCCTTGCCCTGACCGCGGGATCTACTGCGGGTGGATTTCCACCTGAGTGGTTGCCACCTGGAGTAATGTTATTACCAGACATTCCTCAAGATACAGCTAAATTGACCCAGTTGCCAGGCTTGCGTTTTATACCTTCCGCCAGGTTATAGAATCTGCCGACCGATTCTGTACAGACGCAAACCAAACTGCCGGCCAATGCATTGGCCGCTGCAACGCTCCCTATCTGGTAAGTGCGCCCGTTTTCCAACACTGGTCGAACAGCTCACCCGTCGATCAGCTGGGATGACAAGTCGCTTTGTATGTGCCGCCACCTTGCTAAGAGTAATTTTAGCTGAAGAGAAAGTGAAAAGAAAAGGGCCTCAGAGAAAGTACCCCCCACTCACCCCCTCCCGCCAAAACCATCATTCGGACACTCAAGGAGCGGCGGACCGGGGTCTATTTTAAATGTGTGAACACGTGTATTCGTAATTTTAGAAATTCGCCCTAAAATGAAGATAAATCACCATAAATCAAATAAAATTTGTCTTTAAATTTAGAACAATTTACCCTACTTTTAAAAAATAATTTTCTAGATTTTAGAAAGTTGTTCTTTACTTTATTCCAATTATGATCGATATTTCGTAAGTTCCTTCCACCTTCAAACCCTTCCCTAATCTTTTTTTTTTTAAGAATATGAATATTTTTGACAAAAAGATGAATGAAAACTAGATCCAGCGTAGCCTTTCGTTGTCGCCACTGAACAATGCGATGATCCTGAAGTTGTGTCAGGAATATATTTCTGCTTTGCGTTCGCGGCAGAAAACACCCAATTTTTCTTTGATATGCAAGATTTCAAAGCTACAAGCGTGCATATTAATAAGTCCTTGAATGGGTCGGTTAAATTAGAAGAGGACACGGTGTCCACGTCGTTCAAGCGTCGCAAAAGAAAGCCTGAAATTACCGCGTTCGGTAATGGTCGTCATCCCAATTCAAATGTAAGCAAAGCCGGATCAGCTTTCTAATAATGTAGATGAGCAGTGAATTCAGTCGACGTTCTGCCCGTCCTCTGCCGCTCACGCACAATATACACAATAATATGTAGCTGCAGTCTTGTGTGGCTAGACTTTGTCTGTTTTAGAGTTAAATAGCTAGTTTTTAAGTTATAGCTATTTTTTCTCATATTAAGCCTAGTACTCACTAGCATCAAACCCTTATCTAGCTAAAAGGGTTTCATATTTCTAATGTGACCAGCTTTTATGGTGTTCACCGAAAATCCATGCGAAACAGCCAAACGCTCATACTGACAGCTGTGTTTGTTTACAAATCAAGCCTAGTACTCAGACTGTAAAACAGTTCGCAACCCGAAAAATATTTAATCTTTTCAGTGAGGCCGCGTCTTTTAAAACGTTCTTCAGCATTATTGGAAGGCAAGTGTTACGGTTATACGCATTTTAAATCCGTTGTTTTATATTTGTATATCCATTTGAAAGACAAGACACTTTGCACAGATTTGAAGCTTCGTTTTGGAATAGCTCATCTGCGCACAATGACCACCGACGCACAGTAGCGCCTCTCGAACAAAAGCCGTTGCTAAAATCAAAAAAGTGGTAGTCGCAAAAACGATTTAAACCATACTTATTCGACAGGAAATTTCCCATCGATTCAGAATTTCCAATAAAATCAATTTTAAGATTTTTTTTGTAGAAGATATGAGCCTTGAAAGTCGAACTTTCTTTCCATTTTTGCATCATACAAAAAAAAAAGGGAAATTGGTTGACTTTCAGGTAATATTACACAAAAAATAGATTACCTAGCCTCATGATTTTTACTTTAAATAACAGATACATTCATAAACTGTAAACTGACATAAAAAAAATCAGAATTGGGTTTGGGCTTGTACAGGTAAATCGCTACCTGCCAGGGGTCCATTTTTTTCACTTTTTTCTGGCTAAAATAGTCTATCCGGCAGGCTCCGGTTTTCACTTTTTTTTTTCGTTTTCGTTTTTGGGCGAAAACGTACGTTTTCGTTTTAGGTGCTCCGGTTTTCACAAACTTTTTGTCATTGTTTTGTTATCGAAATATTTAATAGTTTTTATTGCTCAAACAGATGACTTGGATGTTTTCAGAAGTATAAGGAATGCTTAAATGCCTTTACTCTTTTTAATTGTTTGTTTTAAAGCCAAATAAAGGCAGAAATTGTTTATTTATCGGTCCAAGAGGGCTGCCACCCTTTGATGGTATGACTTTTATACCTTTTTTTATTGGTTAAAATTCCATTTAAACATTAAAATAAACTGGTTTATTTAATTAAACCTTATTTAATCCTCCTTGAACATTATTAATGCCCACCTTTTAATTTTAGAAGCATTTAGACCAAATTGTTTTGTTCAACCAACAGTACGGCAGCACTGTCAACCAAAACGAAAGTTGCTGTTGCCGACGGCAAATATTTTGTTGGCAAATTCGAGGTGGGGTCAAAAAAGAATTACATATTTAAAAAGTAAATACGAATTAGATTGATCTACTGATGGTGTGAAATGAACATCAATAGACCAAGGAGTCAACTATTTTTTTCCCTTTGCAATTAAGAACCGATTTGATGTAGAAAAAGGCATTTACTTTTCATTTCGACAAAAAAAACTTGCCCGTTTTTGAAAACGAAAAAGTCTTGTGAAAGTGAAAACGGGAGCACCAATTCTCGTTTTCGAAAACGAAAACGAGAGAATCTTGTGAAAGTGAAAACCGGAGCCTGCCTGTATATCTTTTTTGGCCGGGCTCGGCCCTCATACACACTACATACAAAACCTTCGTTGATCTTTTCTGGACCAGAATCAACTTACATCTGCTACAGCACGCTGCAGCTGCGGAAATGCAATGCAATAAACTAAAGCAACTCAGGGTAAAATATACCAAAATACCGATTGAACTTATTACATACCAAAAAATATACTAGCTGTAGCGCAAGCGGGTTAACCGCTTCAAAAATGTTAAATTTTTTTTTTAAGTTTTCAAACTATTTTTATTTAAGCAAATACATAAAAATAAAGATAAAAAATTAAATAAAAAATGTTTTTAAAAAATTGTTTTCATTGAATAAAATAGATTTATTCACTTTGATACCCTATAAAAAGGCGAAAGGGTGGGCGTGGCATATTGTCCAATACATATACAAATTTTACAACATTTACCTGTAAAATGCCGTTTAAATTATTTGATTATCTTATTTGGTTCAAAAGTTACGATTTTAGCAACGCAAAATGAGAAAAGGTGCTACTGTGCGACGCCGAGACCCAGATTCTCTCGATCATATGAGATCCTGGATCGACGACCAGGACAAGGGCTGCTCTACCGGCTGCTCTAGGTGGTGGCGGTGATTGCCGCAGCTTCTCCTGCTGTCTCCAAATTGTTGTAATGGTGGATTGATTCGAAGCTACTTGGTTCTTAATGAATTCGCGGCTCTGATTGTACACCACTTTGCTGGCATTCATTTGTCAAAAGTTGCTTTGGTATTGCTCCTGCGCCCGGTTCTGTCCATTACTGGCATGTTCTTCTCGAGCTCGGTAATGAAGGATTTGTCCAACCAGACACTCCTCTCAGCGGGCGGTGACCGTCGCCTCTGTATGTCCTTCCCGAGCTAGGCAATAAAAGATTTGTCCAGCCATACACTGCCCTCAGCAGCACCGGGCGGTGGCCGTAGCCTCTGATGGCTTTATCACAGTCACCGAGCGTGATATCTCATGGTGCTCATCATAACCATAATATGACATCGAGGGAGCTACCAATTTAATCACTATAACTTTATCCGCTCTTCTAAACTCCTGGACTCGGCATACATTATTGTGCATACATTATTGTGTTTGGCGGGATCTATATTTTTGAAATGTGCGAAGAAAGAGTAAGATAGAGTGAGAGACCAATAGTCGAGAACGGCCTGTTTTATAAATTCTTTATTCTATTCGTCACCCCGCTCTAGATATACCAAAAGTCTCTTCCTGGTATTTTCTAGTATTTTGTTCGTTCATCTGCGACTATTGACCTCTCGCTCTCTCTCACTGGTTAGACACTCTGTTCGCGTGTCTGAGTACGTAGGTTTACTTTAAAATAATATTTTCACTTACTTACATTTGTTCAATCACAATCGCCTTTTAGAGATGCGTTTCCGTTTTTAAAGGCCAATGCATTGATTCCTTAAAATAGGAATCGATTTTTTTAATCAGCCTTAAAAAACAAAATCACAAAGCAGGCTACTTCCCTTGAAAATCAATTTTGTAGCACAACAGCAATATGATAATTTAATATAATTTGCCATAACTTCTAGAATTTGTACTGGATTTGCATATATTTGACCATAACTCTTTAAGGAAAAAGGTATCTTTAGATCTGTTTACTCAAAATAATCAAAAAAATGAAAAAGTGGGTCTAAACGTTTATATATTTTGGGTGTAAACTAGTGTTATGCTTCCTTTACTGCGTTGGAAATACAATGACAAAATTGTAATATGGAGGATAATAGTAGAGTATAATAAGTGTTATGAATTAAGATGAGGCAATGAATTATCCAATTAAATTTTTTAAATATATTTGAACCGGCTGGTATGCCATTGCATAGCAAAAAATCTAAAAGTTGGTTCTTTGATTATATTATTGCGAAATATTAATCCACCAAATCAATACAATGGCACTAGATTAGCAGTGACAAGTTATTCCCAATTTTTATTGCAGCTACGATCTTAACTGCTCTTACTCATATAATTCCAACTGATACGCCAATCGGTTAAAATGTCCTGTGCGTTTATCATTGCGATGTCCATCAACAAGGCGAAAGGGCAAAATCTTCACGTTTGTGGTGGGACTGTGTAAGAATAATTTTTTTCACATAGCCAACTTTACTTTGCCTGCTCCAGAGTCGATACCCCAGGCGATTGTTTATTCGTGCTGTAAATGAAAAAACAAAAAATTTTGTTTATCCAAATGTTTCGGATTTTTTTTTAAATAGCAATAGTTTTAAAATAGCAAGCAATTAATCAAATATTGTTTTATACGTAGCGAAGCTCTTACCGGGCTGCTAGTAGTGTATATTTTTTATAATTTTTGAAACAAACAAAATTAAGTTTTAAGCTGAAGGAATACTGCTTGCTTTCCAACTACTGCCACAAAATCCTGTTTGACCATAAGAATATTTTATTTATTTAAAGAAAACTAAACAAAGATGTGCTGTTATTGATTTATTTGAAATTTACCGATGATAAACAGGAATAGGAAACATTGAAAGAAACAAGAATTTTTATTATATTTAGCTATATATTTTATATGTATTGTTAATAATCTTTATTAGGGCCTAATTTCAATGTTAGGTTAGCTTTGGTCATTGATATCATGTTTGTGTTTGATACATTTGTAAATATAGCAATGCGTCTAGCTAGGAGTTGTCAGAGGTGTTAAACACAAACATGATATTGGTGGAGTAAATTACTTTGAAAAAACAATGTATTTCAAGGACAGAAGTTAGCCTGATATTGAAAAATCGGCCCTTAGAGAGTTTAGATATTGATATACTGTTTTCATATTGAATTTCGATCCAAGAATGCAAAAGTCAATAGTACCAATTTAAAATGTTATTTTGATAAAATTATTAAGAAAACCTTTATTATTGGCACTATAGACTCTTGCATACTTGGAATAGTACTAATCACAAATGTTTTTTTATGTTAACCAAAATAAAATTTTTTATTGGTCCATTTGTTTCCTTTTGTTGTTTCCCTGAAAATGCACCCTGAAACTGTTAGTTTCTTCGAGCCGGACAGTTAAAAACATCCTCTTTATTTCGACAAATTTTAATTTCGCGATCGAACCACTCCCAAGCTGGGCAGTAATGGCGCTTGGCGCGATTGTTACGGCACACATAAAAGCGACGGCAATGTCTAGCGTCAGTCAAGATAACACCATCATTGATTCCATCACAATCACGCGAGGATCTCAATACTTCAACAGGATTTCGTAATGCCCAAGGCCTACGAGGCTTTGTTGTTGTTGTAGGAGGTCTCAATTCTTCGATTTGGTTTGGTGCTGCCACAGGAGCACGATTGTGTAATTTTGTAGTGCAAGTTGTGGTTCTGCAAGTTGTTGTAGTACAAGTTGTGGTTCTGCAAGTTGTTGTTGTACAAGTTGTCGTTGTGCAAGTTGTTGTAGTGCAAGTTGTTGTAGTGCACGTTGTTGTAGTGCAAGTTGTTGTTGTACAAGTTGTTGTAGTGCAAGTTGTTGTAGTGCAAGTAGTTGTAGTGCAAGTTGTTGTAGTGCAAGTAGTTGTAGTGCACGTTGTTGTAGTGCACGTTGTTGTAGTGCACGTTGTTGTTGTACAAGTTGTTGTTGTGCAAGTTGTTGTAGTGCAAGTTGTTGTAGTGCAAGTAGTTGTAGTGCACGTTGTTGTTGTACAAGTTGTTGTAGTGCAAGTTGTTGTAGTGCACGTTGTTGTAGTGCACGTTGTTGTTGTACAAGTTGTTGTAGTGCAAGTTGTTGTAGTGCACGTTGTTGTAGTGCACGTTGTTGTTGTACAAGTTGTTGTAGTGCAAGTTGTTGTAGTGCACGTTGTTGTTGTACAAGTTGTTGTAGTGCAAGTTGTTGTAGTGCACGTTGTTGTTGTACAAGTTGTTGTAGTGCACGTTGTTGTAGTGCACGTTGTTGTAGTGCAAGTTGTTGTTGTACAAGTTGTTGTTGTTGTAGTGGTTGTTGTAGTTGTCGAAGTTGTAGTGGTTGTTGTAGTGGTTGTTGTAGTGGTTGTTGTAGTGGTTGTTGTAGTGGTTGTTGTAGTGGTTGTTGTAGTTGTCGAAGTTGTAGTTGAACAAGTTGTTGTTGTAGTAGAGGTTGTTGTAGTTGTCGAAGTTGTAGTTGAACACGTTGTTGTTGTAGTAGAGGTTGTTGTAGTAGTGGTCGTTGTTGTACAAGTTGTTGTTGTACAAGTGGTTGTAGTGCAAGTTGTTGTAGTGCAAGTTGTTGTAGTGGTTGCTATTGTTGTTGTAGTGGTTGTTGTAGTAGTCGAAGTTGTTGTTGAACAAGTTGTTGTAGTTGTCGTTGTAGTGGTTGTTGTAGTAGTCGTCGAAGTTGTTGTTGAACAAGTTGTAGTTGTTGTTGTAGTAGTCGAAGTTGTTGTTGGGCAAGCTGTTGTTGTTGTAGTTGTCGGTGTAGTGGTTATTGTTGAAGAAGTTGTTGAAGTCGTTGATGTAGTTGTTGTTGTGGTGGTTGTTGTAGTAGTCGAAGTTGTTGTTGAACAAGTTGTTGTAGTGCACGGTGTTAAGGTACGTGTAGTTGTTAAACAAGTTTTCGTTTTCGCTGTCGTTGAACACAGTGAGCCTGGCGTTGCAGTTTCAGGTTTCAGTTGGTCAAAAGAAGGGTTTATAGTTGGAGTTCTATTAGGATTTCCATCGTCTGGAGAAAACTCTACAGAGTCATGTCCCGAAAGTAGAGCCCCACCACGATCTCCGTTAAAACATTTAACAAAACTGGGCAAGTTGCAAAGCTGGGTTTTTGGATCGAAGTATAGACCATGAGTGCACTGCCGTCTGATGGCTCTACCACGCAGACATACGTAGAAGCTTGAGCAACTCTCCGGGTCGGCAAACGAAATACCATTAAATATATCAGCACACTCGGGCTTATATGCCACGCTTAATGTTACCAATGAACATATTGTTGTCACAATCGTCAGCCACACAATGTTGCCTGCAGAATAAAGAAGAACAAATCTGTAGCTTTTTGTTAAATGCACATGTTTGTAACTTAAGACTTAAGTTATTAAGCAGAGCAGTTATTATAATACGACAACGGATTAGAAACGGGCTTTTACTTTATTTTTAGTTTTTATGTCTGCTTTTTTTCAAAAAGTATAATTCTTCTCATGAACCGTAATCATTATTAGTTTTATTTTTTAAATCTTATGGTAACAGGTTATTCTTGAGTATAAATATTAGGCCAAACAGCGCTAGCAATAATAGTTGAAACCTTAATAATAAATTTGATTGTTTTTTGTTCTTACTTTAACTTCCTCTTGTGTCTTTCAACATTAAAGTACATATTAATTTTCTTTCTTTCTTACTTGACTCCTCATTCGCAAGTACAAGTTGGCAGTATCTATTTCAACAGTGGATAACAACGTTACAAAGGTGCAAAAATTTTAAAACTATATGGGTTTTGACCCAACAATGAATATATATTGCTTTTTATGATTTTCATTACTAATAATGATACATTTTTTAACACCTATAACGAACTGACTGAAGACCACGCACCCGATATTGTATTTTTGCAGGAAACACACCAGCCATACAATTTCAAAAACTTTATAGTAGAAACATCCCACATATGTACCAAAACATAAACTCCAACATACTTTGCTTTGTACCTCCCACTTTACCAAAGCTTTACATCTATGATAAATCAAATATGTATATTAGAAAGTTTTAATGGGTCATCCATACTTCTCGGTGTCCTTAACTCGGTGACCTAACCCCGCGATCAAACACAAGGGGTAGAAACATTGAACGCATAATTATAGAAAACACTCTTATAGTTCTTACCGACGCACAGTAGCGCCTTTTCTCATTTTGCGTTGCTAAAATCGTAACTTTTGAACCAAATAAGATAATCAAATAATTTAAACGGCATTTTACAGGTAAATGTTGTAAAATTTGTATATGTATTGGACAATATGCCACGCCCACCCATTCGCCTTTTTATAGGGTATCAAAGTGAAAAAATCTATTTTATTCAATGAAAACAATTTTTTAAAAACAATTTTTATTTAATTTTTTATCTTTATTTTTATGTATTTGCTTAAATAAAAATAATTTGAAAACTTAAAAAAAATATTTAACATTTTTTTTTTTTTTTTGTATATTTTCTAGTATATTTTTTGGGATGTTTTAAGTTGAATCGGTATTTTGGTATATTTTACCCTGAGTTGTTTTAGTTTATTGCATTGCATTTCCGCAGCTGCAGCGTGCTGCAGCAGATGTAAGTTGATTCTGGTCCAGAAAAGATCAACGAAGGTTTTGTATGTAGTGTGTATGAGGCCCGAGCCCGGCCAAAAATGATATAGACTACTTTAGCCAGAAAAAAGTGAAAAAATGGACCCCTGGCAGGTAGCGATTTACCTGTACAAGCCCAAACCCAATTCTGTTTTTTTTTTGGGTCAGTTTACAGTTTATGAATGTATCTGTTATTTAAAGTAAATCTCATGAGGTTAGGTGATCTATTTTTTGTGTAATATTACCTGAAAGTCAACCAATTTCCCCTTTTTTTTTTGCAAAATGGAAACAAAGTTCGACTTTGAAGGCTCATATCTTCTACAAAAAAAATCTTAAAATTGATTTTATTGGAAATTCTGAATCGATGGGAAATTTCCTGTCGAATAAGTATGGTTTAAATCGTTTTTGCGACTACGACTTTTTTGATTTTAGCAACGGCTTTTGTTCGAGAGGCGCTACTGTGCGACGGTCGTACTCTGAGCTCCAACAGCTCAGGGACCAAAAACGGCTTTTGTTCTTCTCATATAAAGCAATAATGAGTGACCTAAACCTCATCAAGTACAAAAAATCAAACGCTCTCTTTAAAAAAGCTGTACTTTTGGCCAAACGAATCTGCCTTGAAAAATGTACTTCCAGGATCCCCCCGTTATCCACCTCAAAGAAAGTCTGGTCCGACTTAAAACGATTAGCTGGAGTGCCTCCTACACCATTCAAATATATAAAATACCTTAACTGGATCTTCCAATATTGCCGAAGAGTTTGGCCACTCCTGGTCTAAATACTCTTCCTACAGAAACTTTTCAGCAGAGTACGCGTATCAAATGCTAATCTCCGGAACATACCCACATACACGGAGATCAGACTTCATTATTCCCATACCAAAACTTAATAAATCACCTTCTGATATTAACCACCCTATCTCCCTGTTATCCAGTCAAGGAAAAACATTAGGGAAAATAATTGATAAAAAACTTATCTTGTTTATTAACCACTTCGATCTAATTTCGCTAAATCAAGTTGCATTTAAAAGAAAACACAGCTGACGCGTTGTTGCGTATTCAACACTTCGCGTCGAAAGCCCTTTCGAGCAAAAATCACGTCTCCATCTTGGCGACGGATTTTGAAAGAGCCTTCGATCGCTAAGGGATTCATGCCGTACTTTGTCAACTCGAGCGCTGGGGCATTGGTCCAAAGCTTTACAACTTTATTAAGGTTATCATGACCAATCGCTCTTTCAGTGTTTGAGTAAACAACGTCACCTCGAACACCCACATTTTGCACGGCGGAATCCCACAGGGTTCCCCTCTTTCTGTAGTTTTATTTATGATAGCATTCGAAGAAATAAATAGCACTTTATCTCGACATAAAGAAATAAATATCTCATTATATGCAGACGACGCCATCATTTTCACAAAAATAAAAAACAAGAATGTGGGTATGTGTTTGCGCCAAGACATACCAATTCCCTAGACAAGAACCAAGAGACGAGCTGATGACGACGAGCGCAACGAATACATGAAGTTAAATAGAATCCACGTTTAAAGTACTATGTACTAAACTTTAATTTTTTATTTAATTCAAGTTATATAGTTGTATTATAGTTATAGGTTTAATATCTGGCATAAACGATAAAAAGAAAGCTAACTTCGGTAAATCGAAGTTGGTATACCCTTGCAGTCTGCAACTGGATCATTGAAACTCGAACCATTTTAGTAATGTTGAAATAATATCGAATTTTGTAAATTTTATATTTTACATGTAGACTTTAACAATATCATATAAATCGACCGATCGCTTCTATGGCAGCTATATGATATAGTGGTCCGATTCGTAATTCTAGAACCATAAAAAACTGCTATATCTCAAAATTTATAGAAATACGTTGAAAAACAGAGAAGTTGAAATTTTTTTACATTAATTTCGCCATCATTCCTATGGCAGCTATAAGATATAGTAGTCCGATTTCGGTCGTTCCGACATATATACTGCGTGCTAAAGAAATAAGACTATTCTGAAAATTTCAGCTCAATAGCTGCAAAACTGAGAGACTAGTTCGCGTAGAAACCGACAGACGGACAGACGAACAGACAGACAGACGGACATGGCTAGATCGACTCGGCTGGTGATGCTGATCAAGAATATATATACTTTTTATATTTTACATGTAGACTTTTACAGTATCATATAAATCGACCGATTATGGGTTCGGAGATGCCTCCTTCACTGCGTTGCAAACATCTGGTCAAAATTATAATACCCTCTGCAAGGGTATAAAAATATAATATAGTAATATTTAAACATTATATGAAAATAAAAATTATTTATATGTCAAATATTTTGATGACATATCACATTTTTTATTTATTTAAACAGGTTTTTAGGAACATATATTTAAACATGAAACATTTAAACGTTTTAATAAAAAAGTGTATTTTTGTGAAAGGATCGTGGTGGTCGTGTAAAACATAAATCAAAAACGAGAAAGAAAGCTAACTTCGGTAAACCGAAGTTGGTATACCCTTGCAGTCTGCAATTGGATCATTGAAAATCGAACCATTTTAGTAATGTTGAAAAAACGTCAAATTTTGTAAATTTTACATTTTACATGTAGAATTTTACATTTTCATATAAATCGACCGATCGCTTCTATGGCAGCTATATGATATAGGTGTCCGATCTTAATGAAATGAAAACCGTAATTCTAGAACCATAAAAAACTGCTATATCTCAAAATTTATAGAAATACGTTGAAAAACAGAGAAGTTAAAATTTTTTTTACATTAATTTCGCCATCATTTCTATGGCAGCTATAGGATATAGTAGTCCGATTCCGGTCGTTCCGACATATATACTGCGTGCTAAAGAAATAGGACTATGCTGAAAATTTCAGCTCGATAGCTCAAAAACTGAGAGACTAGTTCGCGTAGAAACCGACAGACGGACAGACAGACAGACAGACAGACGGACAGACAGACGGACATGGCTAGATCGACTCGGCTGGTGATGCTGATCAAGAATATATATACTTTATGGGGTCGGAGATGCCTCCTTCACTGCGTTGCAAACATCTGGTCAAAATTATAATACCCTCTGCAAGGGTATAATGAAAGAAAATGAAAGGGCATTTTATGTGCTTTAAGTTGATCAAAAGTTTTGCGAATTTTAAAATATTTTCTTTACATTAAGTGCCAAAATTGGCTCCGTTACCCCACTGTGCGCTGTTCGCGTTTAGGCTTGATTTTTGTATCACCTGTAACTGTAATTTAAACAGCATAATTGTTGGCTTTGTTTTTACTAAGATCACCTACGCTATCACACTATCACCTTTTTTATAAGTGACGATAAATGAGAAGTTTTCACAACACTTATCTATACTTACGACAAGAGTAGGCATGCAATTTAATATACATTTTAAAAACATTCTAAGGAAATTGTAGGATGTTAATGCACCAAACGTAATTTATCACATAACATAAGATTTTATTTTTATTTAACAGAAAAGTTAAAGTCACTTTAAAACCAAACGTAGAAAGTCACAAAATTAAAAATAAATAATCATTTTTTCCGTTTCAAAGAACTGAGAGAACAGTTTAAGTCACTTAAAAATCAGGCTTTAATATGTTAGATTATTGATTTACGTACAAACTTTCATTGTGGAAAAGGAACGGCGGGCTTTCTTTGCAATAAGATAAATTTGTGCTGGTGGACTCTTTTTATAGACAAAACTGCAAAATTCCTTATCTCCTTTTGCATGAGGTACATAAGCCACTTGAGACAGACATCGTCTGAAATGTACAACATCTGCGCGTGCAGCGGAATAATGTATTTCTTTTCTCTCTGTCTTTTCTCAAGCCATTAGGGAATTAGAAGGGCAACGATAATTTGAAAATTGTATACATATGTACATACTTTATATTAATTAATTTTTAGTTTTGATCTACCATTAAAAAATATACATATGTACGTACACTGAGGTTCAAAACTATAACACGATTTCGATTTATCACTTCAACGGTCCGTATCTTGAGTTCTATACAATGCATGCAAAATATCTTAGTCTTAATTAGCTGGTGACTTATTTGACTATGTTTTCTGAAAATTTAAAACAATTTGATTGGCAGGAAAAAATATGGCAATGAAATATGTAAATAAGGTCAAATGTTACAGTACATACATTTTTATACCCGGTACCCATAGACTACAAGGGTATTATAAGTTAGTGCCTACCGAGATTGTGTGTAACAGGCAAAAGGAGCCATCTCCGACACCATAAAGTATATATATTCTTGATCAGCATCCCCAGCCGAGTCGATTTAGCCACGTCCGTCTGTCCGTCCGTCTGTCTGTCCGTCCGTGGTGGTAAACAGATCTCAGAGACTATAAGAGCTAGAGTTACGAAATTTGGTGACAACATTGGAATCTGTTTCACGCAAATCAAGTTTGATATAAAATTTGGCCACGCTCCCTTCCTCCCCCGAAAATCATAAAAATCGTTATTTAAGCTATAGATATAATAAATAATTAGGCATTCGCGGACGTGTTCTGAAAATTTGAGTAAAATCGGATGGTAACAATGGAAGTTAATAAACAATAAAGTTTCTGTTTATGCTTCTTCTTCTTGAAACCAAAGAGAATCTAATGAAAAACATTGTAAGTATTAGATAAAATCGTGGCCCAACAAGCGAATGGCTTATTTAAGGATGAAATTTCGAAAACTCTCATAGAATAAAATCACAGCCGGTATATTTGTGGGGCCTCAGATAAGAAAATTGTTCGCAGACGAAAATTTTACAAAATCATGAAGCCCTGCAGAAAAAGCAGCCTTGAGGACGACTTAAAAAGAAATTCACTGATTTTTGGGATATAAAAGAAGAAAAAATTATCATGAATTAATTCAGATTTTTGCTAATACTTGTTGTTTTTCATTAAAAAAACAAAATCACAAAGCATGCTACTTCCCTTGAAAAACAATTTTGTAGCACAACAGCAATATGATAATTTAATATAATTTGCCATAACTTCTAGAATTTTCTTTGGATTTGCATATATTTGATCTTAACTTTTTAAGGAGAAAGGTATCTTTAGTTCTGTTCACTCAAATTAATTAATATCTTTTTTTTATATTTTTAAAATGAAAATGAAATTTAGCTATAAAAAACATAGCCAAAAATATTGCATGTTTTTTTAGCTTTAAATGTTTATATCTTCATTAATAGAGCTCTGACCATTAAGAGCCGTATGTTGTCGGAAAGGTGTTTACATTGGCTTTTGGATTGTACTTATTTGAAATATGTTGGACTTACGGTTTTCAAGATTTTTAACGTAGAAGAAAAAATCTGGTTTTTCGCGAATATCTTCAAAACGGTTCTTTGGGAATTTTTTTTAATGAGTTCAACGTGTTCAGCATCTCAAAATTAAGCGGAAAAAGTGGGTTTAAACGTTTATATATTTTGGCTGTAAACTAGTGTTATTCTTAATTATAGTATAATAAGATTAATTTTTATATGTGGTTTTTCGATTTATTCTCAATTTAAATAATCTGTGATTTTTGATTGTTGGGTTTTTGTTATATAAAAATAGTCGCGCACAGCATTATTAAAACAAGAAATTTTGTGCGTTAAACTCTCGTCATTAAAAGTTGAATGGACAAATCTATTCAGAATTTCTGGAGCGTTAAATGCCTCCAAAACGCTAGGTGCTGACATTTCATTTTGATCTTCGACGATGTCATCGCTGTCCTGAAATATTTTGAACACTGCTGTCCTCGGACGGTTCCTCACAAATCGCCACACCATTGTCAATAAGAACATATTCACCCAGTTCTTCCTCTGAAGTCGGTAGCTGATTTTTCAGAACTCTTGCCCAAACCGATAGGAGAATGTCTTTTCCGATTTTAATATCATTTGAGAATAAGCTGCTGGAACCATCTACATTTTTCTTTAGTATTTTTTTTTTTTGGCACGTCGCAATGAATTGTGAAAAATCTCGTCGGCATAAGCGGTTTGTCGCTAAAAGCGGAGACGTACTAAACGGAGGCCCTTTCATATAAGTTTGTATGGGGACCAACCAAGCCATCGAGTTTTCGTCGCAATAACCGGACGGACGCTATAAGTGGAGTCGGTATAACCGGATTCTACTGTATTTATCTACGCTTTTCGCGCAATACATTTATTAACTAAGGTTTCTTTAATATTTCGAGCATGAGGGGACTCTTCAAAAAATTTGTGAAATATATTATAATGCCGCTTAATCAGTTCAAAAAAATCGTCCTGTGGGGCTTTTAGTTTCAAATTATTGTTCGTACTTCTGTAATTTTTGTTGAATAAAAATAGTTCGGATTGCTCAAAATGTACTAATTCATCTTTTGTCAGCATCTTGCAGGTATCGCAATTAAATTTCTGTTGTATTTTAAATCAAATAAAAACACCTCTTAACGAGGTGAGATTAAAGTGACGTTGGCACATTACACTCCAAAAATTTCTGATACCAAATTATGTGACGATTAATAGTTATTTAAACAAAAATATTTAAAAAGTTTTCAATTAGTTTCAAAATCGGCACTTAGCTGAAAAATTTAAAAAGGCAAACTAGGCAGCATGCCGATTTTGAAACTAATTGAAAACTTTTTAAATATTTTTGTTTAAATAACTATTAATCGTCACAAAATTTGGTATGGTACCCCGAAATATCTTAAGGGCCATTAAAAGCCATTAAAAAAATGTTAATCTTAAAAAAAAATTATTTTAATTCTAAATTATTAATTATAATATTTAGAAAATTTTTGTCAGGGCAAAGTAATTATCATATAAAAATACTTTTCCAACGACATATAGATCGTTTCTGTAACTTTAGTTGTTCAGAAGTTATGGGCACAAGAAATTTCCTGTTTTCCCGCCAAAGTAGTGAAAAAATCAAAAATTAGATTAAATTAAAAAAAAAAAAAATTACGATTTCTTTTAAATTTAAATTATATTAAATTTCCTTTGATGGTTTTAAATTTTATTGCATTGTGCACGTCTCTATATTACTCTACATGATTTTTTACATAAATGTATGTATAGTGCATGTAAAAGGTTAGGTATATGGGATCTTTGCTACTAATTTTAATGAGTAATATCTCGAGAAAGCGAATTTTCCCAGATATGTGTTATATACCAAAAGTTGAGCAATCTCAAGGGCTATATGGCCTTGAGTGAATATCAAAATCGTTAGAGCCATTTTTAAGAAAACTTAAAAAACTTAAAAAAAAAAAAATTACTTTTAATTAAAAATTCTTAAATATTATATTTAGATAAATTATGTCAAGGCAAAGCTATTATCATTTAAAAATACATTTCAAACGACATATAGCACTGTAGCTTTAGTCGTTTAGAAGTTATGGTCTCGGGAAATCAGGCTTTTTTAGCTGTTTTCCCGCCAAACTAGCGAGAAACCCAAAAAGTCGTAGAACAAAAAATGTTCAGCTCGAGCAGTTAATTAAAATAAAAGTGGTTCCAGGACTCTAAAACAAAAAAATCGACAGACAGACAGACACACAGACCAACAGACACACAGACAAACAACAGGACAAACGTTTTCATTTCGGAAAGGCCGTTAAAATCTTGTTTATTGAATCACTGTGGACGGCAGTCCACGTAGTGACGATGAGCACCGAGACTGTGGTGCGCAAGGAGACTACTATATACAGCCGTAGAATTGAAAATCTGCTACAATAGTCCGATCAGAACCATTTATATCTTAATCGAAAGGTATTGTAAACCTCTTTGAAACTGCATACTAAGATTTTTCAAAAACGGATTAGTTTGGGAGAAATTAGAGTGAAAGTGCGAAATTGAAAATTTTGAAAATTGGAGCCATTGGGGCCGGTGGAGCAAAAATCCCTAAATTTTTAATGTTGTTGTGATCTAGCTTTAAATACGCGTCGAATGACACCTCGATCGTCCTGATCCGATACTCCGTTCAAAAGATATTCAATAAACAAGATTTCAACGGCCTTTCCGAAATGAAAACGTTTGTCCTGTTGTTTGTCTGTCTGTCTGTCTGTTTGTTTGTCTGTGGTATTTTTTGTTTTAAAGTCCTGGAACCACTTTTGTTTTATTAATCAGCTCGAGCTAAATAATTTTTGTTCTACGACTTTTTGGGTTTCCCGCTAGTTTGGCGGGAAAACAGCTAGAAAAGCCAGATTTCCCGCGCCCATAACTTCTAAACGACTAAAGCTACAGAAACGTGCTTTATGTCGTTTGAAAGGTATTTTGAAATG
>VNJO01012259.1:0-43486 GCA_008042535.1 Drosophila tani | reverse complement strand
GGGGGGGGGGGGGGGGGGGGGGGGGTGAATGGAAAATGGGGAAAATGTGAAAAAGCAGCTGGCAATCGAGCATTGAAAAGTTCAGATTGCTTGCTCACCCACGAACACACACAAGCTCGCTCACTCGAGTTGTTTGACTTGCGATTTTCCTTTTAACTCGAGCGAAATGCAGTTAGCAGCAGCCGGAAAATGGAGGAAAAGACACGAAAACCAAGTTGAGTGGGAAATGCAATGCTGGGAGAACTAAAACGGAAACTGCAAATACGAAAGATTTCGTAGAGCATACTTTTAGGTGAAGCTTGGCGGCAGGAAGCATCGGAATGTCCCTAATATGGTAGCCAGCCCTGGTGCGGTATGCATAAATCTGCAGCACTGCTGGCAAAGAATCCTTCGAAGAACTGTCTCTCCTTGCTTTCCCCTGTACCGTTCCCACACACCACACACACACACCGTGCACACACAGTCACTTCCACAGAGAATGAGCAATTTCCCAGCGATTCTTTGGCCACTGCGTATGTTTGCCCTCGCAAGTATGCTGCGCAAAATGTTCGCTTATCAGAGTCCAAGTGGCTCTAACCGCTTACCACAGCAACTGCACTGGGAGAAAAGGGAACTAAGGACACATGAATACTATCTGAGCAGAAAAAAAATAACCAATAGGACTTTGCAAATGGGATTTTTAGTGATCACCGACAGAAATGTAGTGAAATCTATTTTCCATGGCCTTTTTTATGGTTTTCTTTTATGCAGCATACTTTCAGGCACCATTTCAATTGATTTCAAATCGACAGAGATTTTTATGGGACCCCTGTTAGTAATAAATATCTCTATTTCTGTGAAACTCTTGATATATATTATTTAGGGACTCAATAATAACTTCTAGTGTATCTCTACCTCAATTTGGAAGTATCCGAATCCAGAATTACCACGGCAACTGCACTGGAACAAAGAGAAGTTCAATTAGATAGAACGTATAATTTTATTATAGAAAATAAATATTTAAAAATCGAAACACCTTTAATATGATATAAAATAATAGTCTTACAATATCGAAAACAATAAATTTCTTTTACTTTTCTACCCTGTACTTACAAAGCTTGGAGTCTAAGTGGAAATTAAAGATGGAATGGAAGAGTACATTGCAATTTGTGTGGCCGAAGGGGGTTTATCAGCGGCTGCAGGCCCCCAAAGCCAAGCCAAGTGAGTGGGTTGCTCCGGAATAGTTAGCCAAGTATCTGCTGTGTCTGTGTTTAGGACCAGCTACCAGCAACTGTATCTGCAGCCTTGCTGCGGGCTGTGTGGACAGTCAACAGTCGAAGCAGAAATGGAAATAAATAGTTGCCCTGCTCTTTTGTCTAATTAAAACGTTTCATTTCGTTCCAGCTCCATTTGTTGACGTCACACGCACAGCACACGCGTGTGTGTGTTGGCAACCATTACTGGGAGAATACATGGGTATATTGAGGTCCAGCTAGGGATCTTTTGAGGTTCGTGTTGCTTGGTGTGAGTAAACAGAGTGGTTAATGCAACGTCTGGCAACCTTTAAATAATTTATATTTACATTGAAATATATCATTTTACTCTTAAGAATGTAACTTTAATTTCAGTTTATTTATTTTTTAGTATATTAATATTATTCTGAAATATTTTAATAACACTAGATATCTGTTAGTCGATAAATTCCTGGCCCACATTCTTCGAACTATTCGCTTTCCCCTCTCTGTACCTCTGTGTGCGTGACAGACAAACGCACGGGCGCACTTTTCCACTTTTCCCCGTGCCCCAGCCCCAACGGGTGGAAAATGCCCCATCGTTAGCTGGTCAAACGGTTTCGTCTTCATTTGGTTCTGGCTCTGGCTCTGGCTCCGGCCCTGGTTCCCCTTCTGGTTTTTGGCCATGTTTTTCGTACGCTTGCTGGGTCCTGGCTTCGCCATTATGATGATTTATGAACGGAAATCATTTTTCGTCGGCCAGAGAGAGCTGGGCGTTTTTTGTGGGTTTTCCGAGTGGGAAAACTCACCCGATGGTCGGTGTGGGGCGGTATTTGGTCTAGGCCATGCCGCCCGCAAATATGCAACAGTTTTCCAATTTCCCTTCACAGTTGGCTGCTTCTTTTAATTTGAAAACCAATGCTCAATGCTGCTTTTTGGGCTCGGAGTTCGATTTGACTTCATTTGCGGAAAAGTTTCGCCCGAGCAGCTGCTGGCCGCCGCAGATTGATGAGTTTTCTTTCTTTCTTCTGTGTGGGGTGGCGAATTAATTTCTCTTTAACAAAATCTGCAAACTTTGATAGCCAGCGTTGAGACGGGGGAACAAGCTTGTTGCCGAGTGGGCCAAGTGGAAGCAACAAGTGGCAGTTTGGTTGCCATAATTTATGGCATGGCACTCTTTTATGGCGCGAGCTTTTATCTGAAAAGTTATTTTGGTGGATAATCGGAGACAAGAACCAAAAGGTGTTACAACTTAAAAGTCTTAAGTTAACCCTAGAAAAGTCAAGTATTTATTTGTAAAAGATTTTTGTTTAGCAATCTAAATAAATATTTATTTTCTGAGCAGGAATATACTTATTAATTATTATTAAGAAATCTTTTTAAGGGAGAAATAAATATTTTTGGGAATTTTTCCTTTGAAGTTTTGTAGTATTTTTATTAAAGCAACAAATATTTAAAGAACATTTTACCATGCCAATATATATATATATTTTAATTATTCAACTTATTTATAATATATTCATAAAATAAAATCTTGGATTATTTTTTTAACTCACGGGAACTCCCCGCTTCCAAAACAAACGCTGAGTCAGCTTTTCAGGTGAACACTAAGCTGAGGCTCTCCCAAAAATTCCCCGATCAACCTGTTCTTCTTCCAATAAAAACCAAGTTTAAAGCTACGAAAAAGCTCTCTTAGTACTGGGGATTTGGAGGCTGTGAATGCTTTGCGAGAAACGGAACTTTTCCAAGCTCTTCCAGTGCATGAAACCGAAGTGGAAATACAACCGAAGCGCGCTTCTCGTCACTTCGACGCTGTCAGTTCGACTTGCGACGCGCTGCCAGAAACATCGTGAGCACCTCAAAACCGAAGTAAATACCCAGTGGGAAAGGCTAAATATACACACAGAGAGAGGAGAGAGTGGGAGTCAGTGAGAAAATGAGAGAGAGAAAGAGTTCTAAGCCAAGTCTTAGGTTTTGAGCGGGCTCTGCCATAAACAAAACAATAGTTCAACAGTTCGCTACTTTATCTCAGTGTTAACAACAAAGAAAACGCCGAAGCCTCCAAATAAAAACAACAACAAGTGAAAGTGAATCCATTAAAACCGCAGCAAAACAAACGAAAAACAAAAACCAAAAAAACTGAAACCAAAACAAAACCAGATCTTTTCCAGCTGATTACTAAGCGTTTTCGGATTTTTGCATTTGTGATTAGCTCTTATTTATTTATTTTTACCAGCTAATTGCTCCAAAACGAAGGTCACGCGATCCCCTGTCAGTTAACTTTGATTTTGGGCTCATTTATTGCTTTAGAAAACATGAAAATAACTTTGAAAAAATCTTATAATTTTTTCAATTGAATGATAATTAAAGCCAAGAACTGCTTTCAGTGATAAGAAATAAAGTGACTAGCTTGTTTCGAGTTTCTGTGTATTTTCAATGAATTTTAATTGCTAAGAGAAACAAAACTGCAATTATAACTTTAAAAAAGTGCTTAAAAACTGAAATAAAATGTTTTTTGTGACCTTTTTAATAAAGAAAAAGTTATTAAAATCAAATTACAGAAAAATTACCACCTCAAATATAAAATTGATATACAGAACTACTATTATCTCTAGCTTGACCTAATTATTTTAAGTACACTCTAAAAACAATTTACTGAAAGGACAAAAAATACAATGCAGATGTACTTATGTAAACAAAATAAGGGTTCTTTCAAAGTCTAATTAAAATTTTTATTCAATTATACAAAGAGATACTCTTGTTAAATATTTATATAAATACAAATACAAGTATTATTTATTTAGTTTATTAATTTAATTGTAACCCTCAAATTTAAGCAAAAACTCATTTTCGCTGTAGAAAATATACACAGACATATTCCCGACCGATCCCAGGAGAGCGAACTGACGCAATGAGCGCCGTAGATGCCATAATCAATTACAAGCGCAGTCCCAACGAGGACTTCTACGCCCTGCTCCACTGCGACGAGACCTCGTCGGTAGGTATACCTCCTGATATCCCAAAATCCTTCCATTGTCTACCCAAAATCCTTTCCCACCCAGCATCATTTTACCGCCCATTGGCAATGCCGTTTCCGAGAGAGCCCTACTGCCAAGGTCGCACCTCTGTCCATTTAACTTTGCTGCGAATTTAATTAGTGGCTAATCGAGTTGCGGCCCTCAAAAGTTGCCACTAATCGAATTGGGAATTTGGGTTTTCAGGATTGGTAGGGTCATGTGAGATGAGCTGCCTTCATTTTTAAGCTTCTATGTACATAAGCCTTAAGTAGAAAGAATCTACTAAAGGTTGATGTAAGCAACATAAACCTTTGCATAAATCTATAAAAACCACATATAATTTAAGTGGGAGAGTCTATTACTGAGAGAAAATAGTATTTGAAAAGCAAATGTTACATTTAAAACAGTGATTTATGCTTAAAAATATTAGCTTTGAATTATAGTTTCTTTCTGATCAGTAAAGTTCGTTATTATATATAATGTGCGCATAAGGTAATACCTTTTTGCTTAAAATAAATCATTCTAGAATTTTTAACTGCTCCAAAGGTTTTATGTCATTTTTTCTTCCAGTTTGTTTTCAGAGGCGAGAGAGGTTTGCTTTGAGAATTAGTTTCAATTACTCAGTCAGCCATCGTAGATTGGCAGAATTGGCGTTGATCCGACGCAGCCGAGATGCAGTGCAGCCGTTCTATGATATCTGCAGCCTCCAGCTGGGGCCCGTGGGAGGGAGGAAGACTCGCACCCAAGTCATAAGCCAACTCAGAGCCCAAGAGCCCAGATCCTAAGCCAGGCAATCGTTGGGTATTTCCAACTCGTGTCGGGGGGAATTAACGAGCTCGGTTTGGCAGGCAATCTCAGGACGGCTTAATGGCATTTACCCATCAGCAGTCTTCGAGTCTCGTCCTGACATTCATCTTGAGTTGTCACATTTTCGGGTTCAGTTGCTCTCTATGGCAGGTGAGAAAAACCTGCTGTAATCAAATTTATTGGCCCGGAAAATGTTGGGAGCGCCAGACAATTTGGCGAGCTGTCGATTGCATCAGGCTGAGTGCGGGATTCTATTGAATTATTCAGGAAGAGAAGGAGCAGGAAGAGGTCCTAGCTCGCAGCTTCTGAGTCCTGCAAATCGATTTTGCTTGGGCTTGTAAACAAAATCAAATATTTACCCCGAGAGACTCGGGGGGGATATATGCTAAGCATTATGGCCGAGCTCTGATCACGTAGCCCGGGAGCTCACTTCCCTGAGCTCTGACTCTGACCCCATCATCCCGTCATCCCTGAACCGTCTCTAGTGCCGGCAATTATCTCGACTACTTGAGGAGGCAGCCATTCCAGTCTCATGCAGATTAGTCCATTGTTCTCGAAGCCGAATTTGCATACGCAAGCCAAACGTTCCAACTAACCCGAGCTGCACAAACTTCAAATGTTTTCGGGACTAATTTACACAGATCTCAGATGCGATTCTGGGCCATTTTAATTGGCCGGGTGCAATCCGATGGGCGAAATAATTAATCAAGTGGAAATTGAAAATTGGCTCGAATGCCGGTTCGATGGTGCCGTTGCAATGCCAATTAATTGCTTCCATTCGATTGTATAATGCCATTAAGGCCAGTGGGTGCGATGCCAGTTGATGAAGCCAATAAATGGATGAAATCAGAATATAAATTTAACTCATGTTTGTGGTAGAAGTTTTCCTTAAATGAAAGCAATAATGTCAATTAATCCGGGCACTATTGATTAAGTTCTTATTTTCTTACATAAGTTCTTAAAGGATACGATCAATAATTTCCCTTGAATACCCAACTGGTATTCACTTAATCTTAATTCATATTCATATCTAAACATGATTTAAGCAGGAATCCCGCTCACACGAACCATGGCATATCCAGAGAAGCAGGTACACGAAAAACCACGAATGCTTGTAGTACAGATTCCATTTCTCTAATTATAGAAAGGCTTTGTGTGTTGGTGTTTCAGGTGAGTGGGATTTGTGCTCCCCTCAGGCTTCGTCATTTGCGGCTGCGGCTGCTTTGGCCGCGTACACGCTGTCGTATGAGTAATATTAATTGCTTTGAAATTAATTATACGCCCCGTTGCAGCAGGGTTGGCACAGCAAATGAAGCTAGTGCGGTGAATGCAAGTAATCCACTTTGTATTTCTGGAAGAGCTGCCAGCAGACCAGAAAAATCAGCGGGGGAAATAAAGTACATGAAATTCTCAGAGCATCAAAGGAACATTTTTTTAAAAATGAAACACAATGAAAAAAATTATTAAATCTGGTTCTTTGTCGAACTTTGTTGACTTGCAAAGGTCACATTTGGCTTTACTGAGCCTGAATTATAAAATATATACACATTCATATTGTAAAGGTTTATTGAGGTATAAACTATTTTTTGTACAAATAAATAGCGAGTTGCAAAACCACTTCTGACCGAGTTTTTTGCTCGGTGGATGCTGACCTAAATATGTTTGCTCCACGGCAGCTGCTTTTTGACGTTTTCCCCCCGTGAACAATGGGCTCTCAAAACGAATAGGATAAAAAAAGGAACCCATGCTGGTCAGTGCGCCCTTTGTGCGTCGACCGATGGTGCGCGAAAAGCCATTTCCATTTACAAGACAATAAACAAGCGGCTTTTGTACAGTGTCAGCCACCGCACATCATTGCTCCCATCGCCATCGCCTCCATCTCCATCGCCATCATGGCCATCAGAGCCATCATCGTCATCTCCGGTCCCGTCCCGGGAACAGCCAGACTCAGATCATCGCTGACGGCTGTCAACTTGTTGCTCCCGGCCGAAAGGCACTCGGGCTTAATTAATTTCAATTGTTTGCCAAGTGTCAAGCCTTTCGCCGGAGTCAAGGACAGCGTCGAGTGAATTAATTTGGCAACATCATTCTAAGCCCTCAAAGTTTTCACTTTTTCATGCAAGTTTTCACTTATCCTTTAGTTAGGTTTTGCCTTGCACAGTGGTTAGTATTAAGGATTGATTAAAATTCAATGTAGATAGTTTTGGTATTCCGTGAAAAATAAATTTTCTATAAAACAAAAAACTTCAGGAACGGATTTTCCTAGCTGACAGCTGTGCAAAATCTAAATAAATATTTTATTATTAGTTCTCAAATATTTCTGAGGAAATCTGCCGCAATTTCCAACTGCAAATATTGAGTTAAATTGACAGTCTGGGACCGGGACACTGTGGCTCGCCGCAATAATGCCTCAGAACGACAGCTTTTCTATTACTTTAAGTGGTGCTCAACTGCGCACGAACGTCAGGTTTTAATGTTTGCTTATTGTTATTTTGTTATTCGCTCGGGAGGTGGGTTGATGGGCAAAAGCAGGTCCTGCCATGATATCCTTGCCGGCTTGAGTTGCCTCCAATTTGCGGGGGCTGCGTCTGCAGTTGACAGGCCTTACCTGGAGTTGCGGTCTCCTCAGAGCCCCCGTCCTGTCCCGTGAAATCTGCATGCCACACGGCTCGTGTGTGTGAGCTTGGGTGTCCTGTTCTGCCATTATGTAATGTGTTGTTTGCCTCGGAAAAGGGCATTTTAAAAATTCATGCCACAAAATACTTAGTTAATTTGGAGGGCAAAGAGAATTCATCATCGCAATTCACTTAACTTGGCCAACTAATTTTCCTTTTTTCTTCTCTTGTTCCTTACAGCTCGAGCAGATCCAGGCCGAGTACAAGGTCCTGGCCCTTCAGTACCATCCCGATAAGAATTCCGGCGACAAGGAAGCGGAGGCCAAGTTCCAGCAGCTGAAGGTGAGCTAAAAGCAGGGGAAAACACGGCCAAAAAGATCCAAGGGAAAACAGGGCCCGGGAAATAAAGAAAAGGCAAGCGTTTCGGTATTTTACATATTTAATGAAGTTTCCCGATGGAAAGCGGAGATGGAGGCGGAGGGTCGATTGTAAATTTGACAGCCTGTGGGGCAATATGTTCGAGATGAAAGTTACCGGAGCTGCCTTAAAATTAAAAGATGTTCAAGCCTGATACTTATTCAGCTTAAAAGTTCTCTGACAGGAGGTGGAAAATACATACCTCGAAGCGGAATATATATCTCTGATATGTGAGAACGCAGAAGATAATTTTCACAGGCAAAACAATAGCTTCTCTTCTCACCTGTTTCCTGAAATTCGATAGGAAGCTGCTTTCTAATTCCTTGAAACACAGGATTATGACTGATTTACATCGAGATTAAAATGAAAAATGTCTTGACACCCACTTGTTAAAGGGACCTGCAAGGAAACTCAGTCTAAGGCGTAACATTTGAAATACCCTAATCAGACAAACTCAGTAATACATTTTATTTTTTAATAATTATTTTCTTTGAATCCATGTCAAAATAAAAAAGGACTGCCTAGTCCGCTTGTCTATTTGTCACTTTGAATACAATTATTAAACAAGGGTTCCCAAATCGCTTTTTTTGTGTAATAGCTTGAGATGAAAAACATGTTACCTAATACTATTAAAAAACCCGCTAATTTAGATTAAAAAAACGCTATATTTTACTTGTCAAATGGGTAATTTTTCATTATTGTGAGTGGCAAGTGAGTGGCAGTTCCTAATATAACCATACGAACTTATACCTAATATACTTTGCAAAGATGAATACTTATTTGTGCTAATAGTTTTTGTTTAATTAAATTCAAAAGAGCTCTGGCAAAGCCAAATTACAAACAAATGAAAACAATCGTGTAAAATTGAGTTCAGCAAAAGTTTCTCTACTTTCGAAGGCCACAGAAATGGTTCAAGTTCGCGTTCAGTTCGAGTTGCGAACTTTCTAGTTTCTTATCTCGATAAGTTAGTTGGGAATCTTTAGGGAGTCAGCCTTCAGAGTCTCCCGATAGTTGCCATAATTAGCTGGGAGCCCACTCGACCAAACGCATCTATTCAGATTCGTTTCTGCCAGTTGGTACAAGTTTTAAGCTGCACTTTTCCTATATTTCCTGGTGTGGTAACATTAAACAATGGCCAGCCCGCACACACACACACGTGCACTTAACCCACTTACACACACGCACCCCGGCCTCAAATTGAGTTTTCCGAGCGACAAAGGAAAAACAAGGCGGCAACGATGAGATAAAATAAATTACCCATACAAAATATATATTTTTTGAAAACGTTTATTGATTTTTCCCTGGGCGGGGTGCGGGAGAAAGCGACTGAATAGAGGCGTGACAGAACCTGACAACTCATAAATGTGTGTGTGGCTAAAAACAAAATCAAATTGATGAGTCGAGGCGGGATGCCTCAAGGTAAAAACGTGTGTGTGCTGGGTTAGGGGATGATTTACCTCACTGATTGCGCATAGAAAATATGACAATAAAATTAGATTTTTCCGGTGGAAAGGTAACTCAATTATTATGGTTTTTAGCGAAGATAAGAGGTGCCATTAGGTATATACATTTAAATATTTCGAGGAATTTATTTTCACTTCAATTGAGGGGTTTTGTTGAGGAAAAGCACAGGATCTTATAAGAAATTTTGAGCATCCTAGAGATTACTTAATTACTTCCTGAATTTATGTAGTTTTTGTTTTGCTAATTTAATTTTTAATATCAAATTTTACCGTGCTAGGTATTAGGGTTTTGTAACTTTTACTAGGAAGAATGGTTTAAATTAATTTAATTTAATAAGAAAATTCTTAGAAGCTTCAGCATACTCTTGCTGAAATGTTTGGTACTTATAAAACACCAACTGATTTTCCAAGGGTTTCCCAGAATTTACTCTTCGATGTATCGTTCAGTTCATTGAAATTCCCCCAAGGTTGTAGTTATGGCATATATCTTCCACCTTTCTCGTTCCGCGAATTTTGATCATACTGAAATAACAGAAACCGAAAAATAAGGAGCGAGTGGGAGGACCGCGTCCTTGAATATGCAAGAGGGTCCGTGGTCCCGAGTCGCAATCATTCTTACGCCTGTTCAGGAGCTCGTGACGGAGCTGTCCGGCGAACTCCCAGGCGGAGGCGGAGTGCCGTACAATTTACGGCTCGTAAAATTGGACTTGCATGTGTGTGGGGAGCTCGTAAATATGTCGGAGTAAGCTGGAATATGCGGCAGGAATGGGTAGAGGAGAGCTCACCTTTATGGTTGGCCATAAAACAAAACCGGTGGGTTGTGAGCCCATGAAGCGTTTTAAATGAAATGTCGAGATTCTTGAAAAAGGCCACGGAACGGATGGATTCAAGAGCAGTTTCCAAAGGAAATTCCCAGCCATTCCCAGGCACCATCCCCGAAGGAGTATACAAATGAGGCAGACTTCATCATGAGCATTCAGCTCGCAGAACTAACAACTTACAGCACAATTTGCAGTTGACAAGCTGCCGCCGCCTCTCCCTGCCTCTACATTATAGCAATCAAAAGGAGTTTATCCTATCCAGGATCGGAATGTAAGATTGCGATTTGATTCCTGTCAGGTGCAGATCAACCCCAGCAGCACCCGGGAGCTGTTAATTGGACCCGTTAAATATTTTCGAAAGGCAACCAAATGATTGCCCTAATTGAAGACAAACAAGCTGCCGGGCCTTCAGGCCCTACTGGCACTGGGTTCCTTAGGGAAAGGATAGAGTAAGAGTAGAGTGAGTCCTGTTTGCTGACCCACATAATCAGTGGGTAGTGAAATAATTGATTATCATGTAAACAGGGGGCCCGAAAAGCAGAAGGAGAAATAAAACAGCGGGCCAGCGATGGAATCTCGGAGCGTCAATTATGCATGTGTGTTTATAAGTGGGTGTCTGTCTGGCTGGGTCTGGGTGCACTGGAAGTAAAAGTGTATTATTTACCTTCTATATTATCAAACGAAATTAAAAGAGTTTGCCTCAAGGATTCAGAAGATCTTCACAGATTTTGTGAGATTTAAATCAGTAATTTTTCTTCTTAACATATTTCTTTTTATCTCTACTTCTGTTTATTTTGTTGAGCTATTTTTTATCCGATAATGTTTATAAATATTTTCCCTCACTGTGCATTTATATGTGTATTGAATAGCCACCAAGTGTGTCTGTGCCTACCGCTGAGTGGGTGTGCCTGTGTGTTGGGTCTGGCCGTAAAAGTAGTCAAGATACATATCAAAATCACTTGAGCGCACAAATATGTGAGAGCCTCTCCACAGATGAGTATGTGTGGGTGTGTGTGTATGCCAATAAGTGTGCTATAGTAAGGCATATGAAATTGATTAACATGCAGGCCAAGCCAGACGACGAGGCAAGAATTCAGAGGGGAGAAGAGTGACGGAACGTTAGGCATCCAAAACCTGTGCAGCTGTTGATTTTGCACTTGAGCAAATCCCAATCCTGACTTTCATGGGGCTTTTCAGCATTTAGAAGAAGGAATCTGTGTGTGTGTCCTGTGGGCAAGGGAAGGGTGTTGAAAACGGTACCTAGCTGTGTGTGCCCCTTTCATGTTCAGCATCGGGGAAAATAGATTAAAGTTTGCCTCTCTTTACACACATTTTATGTTGAAAACGAGAAAGAAAGCTAACTTCAGTAAACCGAAGTTGGTATACCCTTGCAGTCTGCAATTGAATCATTGAAAATCGAACCATTTTAGTAATGTTGAAAAAACATCGAATTTTGTAAATTTTACATTTTACATGTAGAATTTTACATTTTCATATAAATGGACAGATCGCTTCTATGGCAGCTATATGATATAGTGGACCGATCTTAATGAAATTAAAACCGTAATTCTAGAACCTTAAAAAACTGCTATATCTCAAAATTTATAGAAATTCGTTGAAAAACAGAGAAGTTACATTTTTTTTTACATTAATTTCGCCATCATTTCTATGGCAGCTATAGGATATAGTAGTCCGATTTTGGTCGTTCCGACATATATACTGCGTGCTAAAGAAATAAGACTATGCTGAAAATTTCAGCTCGATAGCTCAAAAACTGAGAGACTAGTTCGCGTAGAAACCGACAGACGGACAGACGGACAGACGGACAGACGGACAGACGGACAGACGGACAGACAGACGGACATGGCTAGATCGACTCGGCTGGTGATGCTGATCAAGAATATATATACTTTATGGGGTCGGAGATGCCTCCTTCACTGCGTTGCAAACATCTGGCCAAAATTATAATACCCTCTGCAAGGGTATAAAAATGAGACTTGAAGCTGATTTTATTGAAGGAAAAGGAATTTCTATAAAATTCCAAGGATAACAGGGTCACTAGAAAATCAATGAATATTATACAACGTTCTTTATGCATAAAATAAAGAGGTTTTTCGCAATTAAAATAAGCTGTTTGCATTTCTGAGAAAATATTTTCCGGAAGACTTTTTAGAGTTAAAACATTTTCAAGACAGAAATCAATAAAGAAAGCAAATAAAACACACTTGTTTTGGTAAATAGAAATATAAATACTGTTTTCGACAAATATTTTTTCCCTCTTTTAGCTGAAATTGCTCTACCATTTTGGCACTCAAACTTCTAAGAATTATTATCCTTTTGCAGGAGGCCAAGGAGACGCTGTGCGATCCCGAAAAGAGGGCCGTCTATGACAAGTGGCGCAACAGCGGCATCTCGATGAGCTACAAGCAGTGGCTGGGCATGAAGGAGCATGTCGGTCAGGTGAGAAGATACACGATTGCCGAGAAAGTGGATAAAGAGGTATGCGAACCGGGCCCGGGAACTCAGCGAACCAGAGAAGTAGTCGTCCCCCAGTCCCTCCACTCACTTTTATACACTCTCTCCCTTAGTCCTTCGGGCTCCGATCCCTTATTATCCCTGTTTTTGTGCTGCCTTCATTTGTTTGTTTGCCGTCCTCGTCCGCGTAGCTAATGAAATTTGTAAGCCAAGCCGGAGTTCGTTTTGGTTGTTGTTGTGGCACAATTAACGCGATTATTCATTAACCGAAAAAGCCCCTCAGTCCTCGACGTGGGCCCTATGGTAATTTCCGCCGCTGCCCCAAGCGGAAATTGTCGCCATCCATCAGCGGCTGAAACTGTCCGGCCTTGGAGGAGATTATGAACGCTCCAAATCCGCATTTGCATTTCCAATTTGCAGATCTAACTCCCACCTCAAAGAGAGCTTCTAGCCTGGGAAATCAATAATATATGAGGAAGAGAGACATGAACAAAGTACAGAAATAAATAGCACCCTGAGTAGTTTCTTAGAGAAAATATTTCTTGAATTTTATTAGATATTGATAATAAATTCCCTGATATCTTAGGTTCAAAACAATTTGTCTACAGACTTTAAAATGTGCCCTGAATATAGTGGTCTCAAATATATTATTTAAATAATGCTTAGCTTAACTTAACCAAACTCGAGCTACACGACGTAGCCAACAAACAAATGTAGGAAACAGCATCCACAACTTATTTTCCAATTGGCAATTTACAAATATTTATTGCACACTTAAATAGTTTGAATTTATGATTTCATATCCTTTAGAATTTGGCTAACATGATCAATGTACATTAAGTTTCAAAATCTGCAACAATTCACCTTTTCAAATCTTACTTAGTTGTTTATATTTTTCTCAGTGTTTTGCCATCCTAAGTAGCTTGCATATTAGAACACAAACATATCGAAAAATCCCCAGAAAAACCTCAATCCAAGCTCTGCGTATCTCTCTCTATAAGCCCGCTCCTGAGTGCCCGAAGAACTCCACGGAATGTTAACCTCTATTGAATGTGCCTCTTCATCCAGCTCTAAGTGTGTGTCCAAATGTGTGTGCGTGTGTGTTTTGCATGTGCCAGAAACGAGGACCAATGCAACCGTGGTAGCCAATTACTCCAACCGCAAATGCCTTGGTCCTCGGCAACAGCTAGGACTTAATCTAATTGAATGGCTTTGTGATCTCTCCCTCCCCAAATCAAAAGTCCATGCACTGGGTTACACCCAAGACCAAGGACCGCATGTTGCCGGAGGCCGGAGGAGCTGGAGCAGCTGGTCCCGGAGCCGGAGCCGGCTCTGGAGCAGGATGCAGCAGCGGTGGCCTAACCGCAGCCTCGCCCAATCCTGCCCATCGCCGGGCCTCGGAGGGCGGTGCAGCCTTGTACTATGGCAGTCGCAAGGCCGAGTGGGGCACCGAGAACACCGATGTGGCCAACAAGTTCCGCAATTACGAGATCTAAGGATCCCGAGAAGAGCAAGTTTCAATTTAAAGCACATACCAAGTCAAACCAAGAAGGGAGAAGCGGAGGAGCGAGCAAGAAGCTATGCAATTATATCAAAATATTCAGAATTCAGACATTATCGATGTGAACTTAAGCGTTGCGAACTACTGAGCACAGATACTCGGAAACACTCGTATTTAGATGTTTATAGGTGTACAAAAAAGATATATAGAAAAATGGTAATTAACTAACGTATATATATTTATGACAAAGAAGAAACTGTAATTTCAATAAACAAGACCCCAAAAGCGAAGCGGCAAGAATTTTAAGTTGCATATATTGCATAATTAGTCAAATTTTAAACGCAGTCATGCATACATATATATATTTATGTAATCAGTGTATTTGTATATCGATGTTTCAATGTACCAAACATGAATGTACCCCCAAGACAATCCCTTGGCAGGTGCTCCCCACCACGGGAGCTCCAAACAAACAAAACTAAGCTAGAAACTGTAACTGAGCAACTAACACTAAACACTTGTACTAAACTAGCGACAGTCTAGCCAAGTCACCCACCAGCACACGAAACTAGAGAAGGACGAGGAGATTATATCCATACTAAAGCGAATTTAAACCTTTATACACAAGACACACATTTGCATAGTCAAAAAAAAAAAAAAAACTATAAAACTTTCACTCGGTGTCCTTTTTAAACGTGCAACACAAACTGCGGAATGTCTCCACAACTGAAACTATTTTATCTACCTGAAAAAGAAAATCATTTCGCAGAAAATCTACAAAAAAAGTGACAAAATATCAAAGAAAAAAATCAAAAAAAAAAAGAAAGAAGAAAACTAAACTAAAAGAGAAATTTATATAAATGTTTTGATGGATAGAGTGGTGAACTTTTCAACGTATATACAGAATAGCAGATAAAATATTGTCATTATTATTATACCGTACTATTGAGATATTATGCGCAGAGCAGAGCAAATAATTACTACATAAATGTTGTTGCTGGATTTAAAGGCATTACTTATATACATTACGCATATGAATGTTTGTTTTAAGACATACTATATATTGAATTTATTCAAATACACACATATTGCGGATTGAGCAGATCTTAACCGGATCGAGCAGAGCGTAGGAACAGCTGCAAGCCAAAGGCATGACGATCCCGTGACCTCTCTAGGGGGGACGGGGTCCCAGCTAGTACAACTAAAGTACACAATTAATTAGTGTTGATTCCAACTGAGCTGGCGATTGTTGAGAGGCAGCGAGCGAAGAGAACAGAAAATAAAGCAACTTTTGAAAGGGGTTTCCCAGTCCTGGGGGAACCTCAGGTATCCAATTTGGTTTAATCAATTCGGGGAGCATTGTTTGGGGGGGAAAGGGATGGGTAAGTACTTGGATATTAAAATTATTGATTTCATTATTTCTTTATTTTCTTAAAGCTACCAACCTAACCTAGAACCTGGTTCACTTAAAGCTTCGCTTTTCTCAGCTAGCAAAGCTTTTTCTTTCTTGCTAAATTCCATTATCTGCGCTTTAGTGATCAAGGAATCGTCCCACTGTTCGCAAGGACGACGATCTGATTGAGTAAACTCACGGATCCAGCGATTTTGTACTATAAAATATAAAAGTTTAGCGGTGTTACAATTTAAACGTTTTTCATCAACTCACCCCACTTGGAGCCTGAGATTATGGGACAGGCGCCATGTTGGGTGCGAACATCGCCAACTCCTGAGGCATGCAAGTTGTGCCAAAAGACAGCTAAAAGAGAGTAATAATTAATTAATTAATTGATTAAATAAGAACTAATAAAAATACCTGAGTATTTTTTTGGCTTCACAAGTGTTTTCAGATAGGTAAAGGCAGTTCCTCCGCCCTGGGCCACATCGGAGAGCTATAAAAGAGACAAAACAGAATTTAAATAAACAATATATCTTCCTATTTACAGCATTACAGACTTAACTTACATAAAATAGAACGGTGGCAATGCGGTTGCCGAGTTCGGGACTGGCGATCATTCCATCCATATCCATCTATTAAAAAGGAAAATATTACTAATTTAATTTTAATTGTAATAAACCTTAAAATATATATCTCACGGTCTTCTGCTCAAACCAGTCGTGGTGCTCTCCGTAGTGTCCTCCAATGCCGTAGTTGGCAAACTGGTGATCCTCGGAGTATTTCATGTTCAAGGCGGTCATATCCTCCACTCTCCTGTCGATGGTTTGCAGGACCTTGTGCGTGGACGCTGGAATGAAGGTGAACTGGCTGGTCCTCACCTTGGACACAACGCTTCCATTATTCCCCGTTACCGTGGCCCGATCTAGTCTGTTTTTGGTCAGCTGCATGATGGTATCAATTTCGCTCTGGTAGATCACGTCGTGGTAGAGGATGATGAGGGGATCGTGGTTAAGCTCCTCCGCCTTGAGCGGAGCTATCCACAGGAAGGGGTGCGTCTCGGTCATGTAGCCGCATCGCAGGTCTCTCAGCTCCCGCGGCGTGGGCTGCCAGTGACCACTGCAGGTGAGGCAAAGGGCCTGGAACCCGGTCACCATTTCACCCTCGTCTGGTAAGGGCTAAGAATAAAGTATTTTTATATTAACATATAGTTCTATCCGGTTATGTGTTTTCGATATACCTACCGCATGCTCTTCGATTATTTTGGACTCATTGAGTAAAGCCTGACCCCCTTGAGCCTGCAAAAAGCTCTCGTAGTTGCTGGCGTGCTCCTCACTGGCTGGTTGGATCCTCAGAAGCTCCTGGTAGGTGTCATTCATACCCCTGAAGTCACCCAATTCCGCCTTGGCCTGCACTAGCAGAGCCAAGATCTGTGGCTTGAGTTCCTCGGACTTTTCACCGCCAGTCAAGCGATCACTGGCCTCCAGTAGCCAAGAATGGGCCAGTCGGGGATGCTGATCCCTCAGAGCCAGGCGAGCAATATCCACGCAGTGCTCGGAGTTCAACTGGGTGCTTGGGATGGGAATTTCTCAGTTAAAAGTGTCCTTGGGGGTTTTTTGGTTATAATTACCCGTAGTCCACGCCATCCAGGATCCCATTGGCCAGATCCTTGGCCTTCAGTCTGTAGACGAACTGCAGGCGCAGAATACCATCGAGGGCTCCCTCCAGTTCACTTTTGTTGGGCATCCATTTACCATTTCGCAGCTTCTGCAGGCGACTCAGAGGTTCTGAATGGTAATTTAATTAGTAGAGTTTATTAAATGAGGTGTAAACCAACCCACTTTCGCCCGTTGACGTCTCCATTAGGTTCTCAACTCTCTGCCAGTCCACTGTCAAGCGCTTGTTAAGCAAATACTTGTTCACCGGACTGTCAAAGTAGGCTGGACCCCACTCCCGAGCCTCGTTGCGCTCACTCTCGAAGTCCCGGAGTGTCCTATTGGATTCGATGGAACTCATTAGGTATTCTGGTAAAGATCACCACAGCTTACTCCTTCAGAAAATCCAATTTCCCCTGGTTAAGGTTGAGGAATTTCTGCATCTGCTGGAGCATCTTCTGTTCGTAGCCAAAGACCTTGGTCATCTCGTGTACCGACGAGAAGAACTCGACCCCAGAAGCGGTTCTGAGACCAAGTTGAAGCATTACAATTAATATCCATATTCCCGGGAACTTCATTCCGACTGAGATCTGCTCTCGAGAGCTTCGCGATTCCGACTGATCCGACCATTTGACCTCAGTCTAAGCCTACGACAGGGGTTTTTTGGCGAACACAAACCAGTTCTTATACGCACCCAAAGAAAGTCATAATGCCGGGTTCATTGGGCCGGCAACAGGTTTTGCTTAGATAATAACTTATGTGTCGCGGGAAAAGTAAATGCCTAAATCAAAAGGTAGAAGCACGTGTGATAATACTTAAACTATAAATATTATGGTATATGGTATCGAAATTACAGATTTAAAAAAAATAACCAGCAAATTAGTACAATAGAGTATAACTAATTACCATATAAATGTAATTATTTTCTAGCTTCGCGCTCTAAGGGCTGTATTTTCGAACTTAGTTCAGCTTTGTTAGTGACTCGAAATGAAGATCTGTCTCTTACTGATCCTGGGCGTTCTTTCCCTAAACCCTATCCTGGGACAAGTGCTGGAGGATGACCGTCAACAGCGCTACTCAAGATCTGTGGTTAACATGGATGAACTGCTCAAGTTGCAGGAAGATCTGGTCCTCAATCTGGAGGCTTATACTAATGAGCTAGTTAAGAAACATAACACGGTTGTGTGGTGAGTCAAGGGGAGACACTTTCAAAGCCAGAAAATTTCTAAGAGCTCCGCAAGCCTTATAGGGGTATAAAGATGATGCGTCAGCGACACCATCGCCTCTCAGAGGAGGGACCCAAGGAGTTCTGGGAGAGTCCTTTCAACACTTACTCCCTCATCCGGCACATGCAGTCGGACTGGCATATGTGGCAGCTGTATATGGAAAAGCCAGTGGGTCTGGGTTGGTAGTGTCCATTTTGAGGCTGATTTCAGTAACTGACAGAGCTCGTTTGTAGAACAACTAACTTATTTGGAGTCTAAGAAACCGATAATGCCCCAGGACTATGACTTCAACGACGCTGCCGAAGGCTTGAGGAGGATGCAATGGACTTACAATCTATTAGCCAAGGACATTTCCCGGGGCTTACTGGATGGGGTGCAGTACAAGTGTGTAGTATATATTTTTGTAATGGGGAAATTCTGTAAAAAAGATCATCTTCAGCTCCTCGATGTCAGCTCTCGATTGCTTGGCCTTTGCTAACCATCTCAGCGATGATGCGCGCTGGATAACTGCCGGGAAATGGATTTACGCAGGGATAGCTGCTTTGCAGAGGCCAGACCCTCAGCCAGGGATCCATCGGCTGAGGGGACTTACCATGGCTGTACTCTACAGGACTCTGGCGCGAGTTTGCGTAGACCATGGTGGGTAAAGTCCATATTGAAATTAAGAAATCGGGTAATTAATATAAAATATCTCCGAGTGCAGGAAGAGTCGAGGAAGCCTTGAAGGCCTACCAGGCTGCTTTAAGTCACTCTCCCCAGGATGCTGAATTATTGCAGGAGAGTCTCAGATTGGAGCGAAGGGTTCTTACATTACCGGGAACACTTCCTACAATAGAGGAGGAAGAGGACTATGGCGAGGAAACCCGTGTACCCCCCTGCTGCAATGGTCGGTGTGCCGTGCCTTCATCACCTAAGCTTCACTGTTTGTGGAACACCAAATCCCATCCCTTCCTGCGCCTGGCTCCCATCAAGACCGAGGTCCTGTCGCTTGATCCCTATGTGGCTCTTTTCCATGACGTGGTCTCTGAGGCGGAGCTCGCCTTTATCCGAAGGACCAGCAAAAAGCACCTGCTGCCGTCGACGACCGTCGATGTGACAAAGAAAACCAATGATATCGCACATTATCGCACTTCCAAGTCCGTGTGGCTGGAGCGGGAAACCACTGAAGTAACCGAGAGACTCACTGTGCTCCTTGAGGATGCAACTGGATTGGATATGGAACACTCGGAGTTATTTCAGATCATGAATTACGGAGTAGGAGGCCTGTTCGAGGCCCACATCGACTCCCTGCTTGATGACAAAGTGAGGACTACCAACTGAGATTCTCTATTATACTAAGTGATCTCTTTCCAGGATCGATTCAAAGAGAATAAGGATCGTATAGCCACTGCACTCTTCTATGTGAGACTGTTGCTTTTTTCAGTCATATTATCTGATTTTTATTTTTGTATTCTCCAGCTAAGTGAAGTTCCCCAGGGGGGTGCCACCTACTTTCCATTAATTAACCTCGTCGTCTTCCCCCAGCCTGGAGCGGCTCTCTTTTGGTATAACCTGGACTCGAGGGGCAATGAAGACAAACGGACGCTGCACGCCGGCTGTCCCGTCATCGTGGGTTCCAAATGGGGTTGGTGTTGGTGTAGTTGAGAAATGCTTTTGGTCTATAAGTTTCTCTAAACTTTGCAGTCATGAGCAAGTGGATAATTGATCAAGGACAGGAGCTTAGGAGGCCATGCACTGTCAACGATAAGGAGTAGAAGTACCTTAATAGGTTTTCAAATATTGTAAAGAAACAATTAAAGTAAAATAAACCTCTTAAGTACTTTGGTTACGCCTTAATGCGGTTGTACGTATACTTAATTGCCTTTATAATTAGTAACCTCCTAAACGTTGTGGAATAGGCTCTCATTTCTGCTTCAAACTTAGAGTAAAAATGCAGATTTTTTGCCTTCTCCTCGGAATCACATATTTCCTAAGTCCAAGCCTGGGCCAACTGGTGGAGAAGTATAACTTCACTGTGCACAAGCGGTTTGCCAGGTCTGTGACAAAAATGGACGAATTGCTGCTTTTGGAAGAAGATCTGGCTGTGAACTTGGAGCAATACGCGGAGGCCCTGTGGCAGAAGGCCAACACTATTAAGATGTGAGTCTAGGATTCCATGTTCCCAATTCACTAAATCTCTTAACGCCCTTAAAGGGGAATCCAAGAGATGGAGGCCCACAACAAGCATTGGATGGAGCGCGGACTGGAGCAGGATTGGGATCCGGTCAATAGTTACTCCCTCATCCGACACATGCAGGCGGACTGGATGATGTGGCAACTGTATATGGAGAAGCCCGTGGGTCTGGGTTGGTGATGCGATAGGTTACCTTCTGTCATTGGCTAATTTGTTCCTCTCAGAAAAACTGGACTACCTAAACTCCAAGATGTCGGTGATGCCGCAGGAATGGGACTTCAAGGACGCAGCTGAGGGAATCGGGAAAATCCAAGGAGTGTACGAGATGTCAGCCAGTGATATAGCCAAGGGATTGTTGGACGGAGTACAGTACAAGTAGGTGATGGAAGGGCATCCTTCAGCTCCTTAAGGAGAATTAACTGATTGAGTTATTTTGGAAGCGCCTCGTTAACAGCTCGCGACTGCCTGGAAATGGGTCGCCATCTCATGAATAATTCGCAGTGGAAGAGAGCTAAGGAGTGGCTCCACGTTGCAATTAAGGCCTTGGAACGGGAAGATTCTCAGCCGGAGATGCAGCTGTTGACGGGAACAAACGAGGTGGAGCTGTACAGGACACTGGGACAAGTTCTGTTCAAACTTAGTAAGGGGAAAATGCAACTAAGCCACATCTCTTATTTATTTCTGATACATTTTCTAGATGAGTCGGAGGAGTCCTTGACCGCCTATCGAACTGCTTTCAAGCTAGCCCCCTACAATGCCGAGTTATTCCATGAGCTTCGCTCAGCAGAGACTCACTTTCTGACTAGACCAGGTAGTAATTCCCAACTGGATGACAACTACGATGGGCATCGGCTGCCCTACTGCTGCAGTGGTCGCTGTGAGCTACCTCAGGAACTCCGGCTCTACTGTCTGTACAACACCACGGCTTCCCCCTTCCTGCGACTGGCTCCCATCAAAACGGAGATACTCTCCCTTGATCCGTACATTGTGCTCTTCCATGACGTGGTTTCCCGCAAGGAAATGCATCGAATTCGTTCGGGCACAAAGCCACACCTAATCCCGTCCAGCACCTTCATCCCCGCGACGGACAGCTACCACATTCTCAACTTTCGCACATCCCAGTCGGTGTGGCTACCTTGGGACTGGAACAATGACACTGTGAGGATCACGAACATGCTGGAGGATGCCACCGCATTGAACCTCAACAGCTCGGAGATGTTCCAGGTGATGAACTATGGCGTGGGAGGTCTCTTTGAGACTCACACTGACACCCTGCTCAACGATGAGGTGTGTATATGCTACTGAATGATTTCCAAAAAGAATACTAGAGCATCTCTCCTCTAGGAACGCTTCAATGGCACCGAAGATAGGATAGCCACCGCCCTCTTTTACGTGGGTATATTGATTATTCATCGAAGACCTCATACTCTGACTTCAGGATCTCTTTTTCCAGCTGAGCGAGGTTCAGCAAGGCGGCGCAACCGTCTTCCCAGCGCTTAACCTCACCGTCTTTCCACAACCAGGATCAGTTCTATTCTGGTACCTTCTGGACACGAGGGGCAATGAGGTCTTACGTACAGAGCACGCGGGCTGTCCCGTCATCGTGGGCTCCAAATGGGGTGCGTAGACTTGTTTCTTAGGATCAAAAGTGGCTTTAAAGTGTATTTTCCTATTCCTTAGTCATGAGCAAGTGGATCAGCGATCTGGGACAGGAGTTTAGGAAACCCTGCTATGACATTGGCTCTACCAATAAACCTGATTTAGCGACTTCATAGAGCAGAAAACACATTTAAACAAGTTTTAATTTTATAAAATATTTCATTTATTGAAACTAATTGTTTTTGGATATTTCTAACATTTAAATATTACCAATTAGTTGAAAATATTACAATGTTCACAGAAATATACTTTTTAATTGAGTTTGTCATGGTGGTAGCTCGGTTTTATATGCTTTCGATATTAGGTAATATACAAATTCGTCACAGTGTGTGTAAAAGTTTAAGATTATTTATACTTTTTATTTTTTGGACATTCTTTGTTCGGATGTTCATCCAAGACACCTTTCCACGCTAGAAATGCCGAAAAGCCGCCAACTGTGTCAACATTTGCTTAGCTGCACATCTCGCCGAGTGACAGACTCTGGAGGCGGCTACCCGAAATCCAGAGCAGTTATAAAACGAACTCAGACCAGATACAATGTCCCGGCTTAAATTGGTTTTATCCATACTTTGCGTCAGTCTATGCCAGTCTTCAGTTGTTGGGGACTACTACTCGGCCATCAGTGAGCTGGAGCGACTCCTCGACGTGGAGGCCTTCATCGTGGAGAAGTTCGATGAATACCTGGAGAGAGCCCAGCAAGAACAGGAGGAAATCAAGAGGTAAGAACATGCCATAATGCCCTACAAACATACTTAAGGGACTTCCTTTGAAGATTCCTTGCTCAGGTGGAGAAGCTGCAACTGGATCGAGCTGAACTCGAGGATTACTTCGGGAATCCTCTCAACGCCTTTACCACCATTCGACGGATGGTTTACGACTGGAAATTTAATGTTTTTGATCCCATTTTGGATTCAACCAACTTCGAGACCTACAAGAGTTCCCTAAGTGAGTCCTTGGAGAAGGTAAGCTTCAAGGGACCCACGGATGAGGATCTGAAGGGTGCCACTCGGGGTCTGCTCCGCCTGCAGAGTATCTACCAGCTGCCCACAGCTCAGCTGGCAAATGGATTTCTACTCGGGGGAGAAAATCCACTAAATGCCACTCTCAGTGCCAGTGACTGCCTCGAGATGGGAAAGAATCTCTGTGAGCTGCAAGAGTACACCTATGGTTCCGAGTGGCTACTGGAGGCCAGGAAGAGATTGCATGGTGAAGCCTCAGAGTTAATATCCCCGAGTGTGAGTGATGTGCAGATTCTGGAGCACCTCTCGCCCGCCTTCAACGGATTGGGCAACCTCAAGCTGGCCCACAAGCTGAACAATCAGATTCTGGATAAAGAACCCACCCACGAGGAGGCTCTGAAGAACAGGATAATTTATGAGTCTCAGCTGGCAAGGGAGCGAAGTGACAGACCCAGGAAGCCTGTGGCTGTGCCCCAAAAGTCGCTGAAGGTAAGAAAACTCTCTCTAGGAAACTCCTCTTAACTTTAGATAATTTCTTAAATGTTTAGGAACTGAAGGAGAGCTTCCAACTCTACACGCGTGTGTGTCGGGGGGAACTCCGTCAATCCCCGCGAGAACAGCGGAACCTCAGGTGCTGGCTGAGTCACCAGAATGTGTCCTACTACCGCCTCTCGCCGTTTAAGATAGAACAACTGAACCTGGACCCCTATGTGGCCTACATCCATCAGGTTATGGCCGACAGCGAAATGGAGCTGATCATGGAGAACGGCAAGGGTAACTTGGAGCGTTCCAGGGTGGGTCAGTCTGTGAACGCCACCACAACCGAGATCCGCACCAGTCAGAACACCTGGCTGTGGTACGATGCGAATTCCTGGCTCTCAAAGATCAGGCAACGACTGGAGGACATCACGGGACTCAGCACGGAGAGCGCGGAGCCGTTGCAGTTGGTCAACTATGGCATCGGAGGCCAGTACGAGCCGCACTTTGACTTTTTGGAGGTGAGTTCAAGGGAGTACTCTAAAAATATTTTTTAATAATAATAATATTCCTACTTTGACAGAGTACATCTGACTGGAAGGGTAATCGACTGCTGACTGCTCTTTTCTATGTGAGTTTATTGACTTTTGTTTAGGATATGTATTTTTAATTAATTAATATAATTTATTAATATATTTACAGCTCAATGATGTCCCTTTGGGTGGCGCCACCGCCTTTCCCTTTCTTCACTTGGCTGTGCCCCCTGTGAAGGGCAGCCTCCTGGTCTGGTATAATCTGCATCGCTCCCTGCACAGGGACTACCGCACCAAGCACGCTGGTTGCCCAGTCCTTCTGGGCTCCAAGTGGAGTACGTTACAATAATTTACAAAAAAATAGTTAATTATGATTTTATTTTAATTTATTTATCTATATTTCAGTTTGTAACGAGTGGTTCCATGAAGGTGGCCAGGAATTTAAGCGACCCTGTGGTCTCACCAGTGATGAGGAAAGGTATCTGGACTTGGAGGAAAAATAAGATGATATTATTAAAATTAATTGAATATTCTCTTAAATAAAGTAAGGCTTTTACCTTAAAAAGCAAACTAATACAATTTTACTGCAGATTGTTCATCAAAGAATTAAGTAACAATATTTAATGTCGTTTGTTGACCTCAGAAATTCCCCACACAAGTTAGATAATATACATGCTATATACACAGCCTCCGATTGAGCTGATCGAATGACTGTAAAACTAGCTTTACAACTTTCTTCGCATTAATTAACCTTTAGTCTCTTTGGGCCTAAGATTCTGGGCCTCAGTTCAGCGCCATCAGCCAAGCCGGCCAGTCGAAGATTCTCCCGTCGAACATTTAAATACAAAATAATTCCTAGTCATTGACCGGAGTGGAAGAAGAAATATTGAAGCAGCCCAGAGACACATAATTATGCAAATGCCGACGCCTGCGTGGTTATTATGTCTCCTCCAACTGCTCTTTCTATGTTCTTTGGCTGGAGCTAATTTGGCCAGGGGAGAGGAACAGCTGGAGGCCCTTCTGGACACGGAGACTCACCTCATCGACGAGTTGCGTGACTATATCGAGCGGTTGGAGCTACAGCTGGAGGATATCCGCAAAGAGACCGCGGAGATCGAGGAGATTCACCGTCAGGTGGCGGCTGATGGAGTGGAGGAGCACATGGGCAATCCCCTCAACGTTCTGACCATCCTGAAGAGATTCGAGAGTGTCTGGCCTAGACTGGAGCAGCAGGCGAATGCCACAGTCCAACTGGGTCCGAGGGCGGAGCTCCTCTCTCAAGGAGACCTCACGCTGCCCACCGAGGAGGAGTACGAGGAGTCACTCAGCCAACTGCTGCACCTCCAGTCGGTCTACGAGCTGGAACCTGCTAGTCTGTCGCTGGGAGTGGTCAATGGCCTGAAGCTGGGGTAGGGCAATCCACGAAAGATGGAAAATTAAAAATGCCAAATGGAGGAAAACAATCAAAAATTGTTTGCATACTTACAGCTCCGCCATGTCCTGGGGCGACTGCCTGGAACTAGCTCGCAAGTCGGACTTCTCGGTGGCTCGGTTTTGGCTAGAAACCGCTCTGGACAAGCTGCCCGCCGCCAGCGAAAACTCCACAGAGTCGCAGCGGGAGCGGGAGAGAGGGCGGGTCCAGATTCTGGAGGCTACGCTCCAAATGGAATACAGCGCTGGTGGGTTTTATCCCTAGATGTAATGCAATTTCCCAAGGAAAGTTAAGGAAAATCCTTTTCTTAGGCGAACTTCCACGAGCCCTGGCAACCGCGGAGGAGCTCCTCCTGCTGCAGCCCAAGAACGGAGGTTTACAGAAGGCCAAGGCAACGATTGAGCAGGCCTTGGCCAAGAAGGAATTGCCCAAGGCCAAGAAGGGACGAAAGTTGAGGACAAAGACACAAGTAAGTGGCTGCTGAAGTTTCAGGGTAAGCTGATAACTCTGAGTCGTGAAATGAAAAACATTCCAAGGCCGGAGGTGCTGCCATCTCAACGAATCTCAGAAGTTAAAGAAGTTGTTTTAGAAGTCGAAGGTGAAATACCTTGCCTTGATGTTTAAACATTAAAGTAAATTAATTAAATTTAATATTTTACTTTTCATTTAGTGATTTTCAGTTACCAGAAGCAATTTAAACTAACTTGGCTAAGACTTGATGAGTTTAAAATTTTATTTATAAATATTGATACCCTCCTTTAGGGTATTAAAACATTTCTTTAAACAAAAACATAATTGAAATATTTTCCGCAGAAAGCCAAGTCAGCGGAGCAGCTGCTCATAGAAGAGCTCTGCCGCGGGGCAGCCCAGGACGCCACCACCGGAAGTCGCCTCCACAAGTGCCAGTTGGCACGGAGTACGCCCTGGACGCTCTTGCAGCCCGCCAGGCTGGAGTCTCTGAGCTCAGATCCACACATAGTCCTCCATCACGATGTGTTAACGCCAAAGCAAACTGATCAACTGCTGGAACTCATAGATGGGGAGGAGGAGGCTAAGACAACACGAGATGCCAGCTACCAGCCTATGAAGTTTTCCAAGTTGGCGCAAAAGAAGCTGAGAAGCGTTTACCAGAGACTGGGTCTCAGTCACGAGTCCGGGGAATGGCAGAGTCCCTGGCAGGGACGTCGCCATGGCCACGGGCACGCCACCAAGCTGGAGAATAACTCGGAACTCGGCCGTGGTCACGCGGCACGTGGCATGCTGAACGTACGTGGCTTGCCCGACCTGCCTAATTAATTGACTAATGTGTCGCTAATTAAATTCCGTGGCTCAGTTGCAGGCACCCGGAATGGGGGGCGCCGTGGTCTTCCCCCAGCTGGAGCTCGGCGTGAATGTCCCACGTGGCGCCCTGCTTCTTTGGCGTATACGCACCGCCGGCGGTTTGGGATTGGGCTCCGCATCCGGACATGGATCCGAGTGGGACTACCGCAGTCGCCAGGCAGTCTGTCCCGTGCTCCTGGGCGTACAATTATGTGAGTATCGGAGCGGAGAGAGCGCGTGCCGGGATTTAGTTTTATGGCCCAGAGCCACTTCTCATATCCCGCCATGCTTGTCATTCGAACGTGTCCAAAGGATACCGTGTTTGGGGGGATAAGTGGGTAGATTCGGATTGATATATAGACTATAGTTGGGTTTAAATGGGCCAAATTTAGTTAATTAAATAACCAAGTCATTTTAAATTATAATTTAAACGCTAACTAGAGGTAAAAGATGCCTATTTATATTTAAAGTTTTTAAAAATGTCTCTCAGAACTTGAGTTGATATATTATCATTTTAATTTACCTAGGAAAAGAACTTTTATTAGCCCAGGGTATCTCCCAGTCGACTTTCACTTTCCCATCGTGTTAATTTCCATTTTTATTCATCTCAATTCCGAATGCAGCCGCGTGGACAGGACTCAGTTGACAAAGGACGCGGGCAGAAGGACTCCGCGGATTCTCCGATGCGTGTTACATATGCATTAATTGTCGGCGGGGGACGCGAATAAAGTTGACCTTGCCATTTGATTAAAAATCAACCTTTTACTGCGCTGTTGCGTTTATTATTATTGCGTTGTTGCCCCTTTGGGAGCTGGGGAGTGGTCGGTGTGAATGGGCTGGACAAACAAAGGCCAGAATGGGCGGCATTTCGGCTTGAATGGGAGAGCCATAATTGCAGGCCATCCGCGGTATGTTTTTTGGTTTGTTTGCTTTACCTTTTTCTCTCTCTGTTTGTTCTATTTGTCGTTAAGAGGAAACAACAAACTGAGTCAAACACTACTCGGCCATAAAACAAGTGAGCTGCTGCTGGCCTGGCCTGGCCGCTTTTGAAGTCGGTAAATCAGCGGAGATTGCGAATCAAAACAATGTGAGTTATGGTGGATGGTGGATGGTGGCTGTGGCGGGGCAGCTCATTAACAAATCATTGCTCCAAATTGGCGGCCCGAGGGGATCGGAATCGGATCGGAGTCGGCATCCATAAACATAAACAATGGCCCGTCAATTCGCAGCTGGGACTCCATAAACCAATATGAAATGTCGCGCACCGGCGGCGTTCGAATGTGAAATGTTAATTGGCCATCGAGAATTGGGCGATTATCGCGGTGTTTTCCAGCACTAATCCTAAGAGTGCTGCCAAAATACTTAAATACTTTCAACATTAAAAATGATGTCGAGAAACCATACTTATATCGTAGATTTATTTTTTTATTTATGAGGATTTTTTAATGATAAATATATGCTTTTCAAAATTCAGAAGAAACCATAAATATTTAGATTTGACTCGTAGCAATTTCCAAGAAGTAAATACTTAAAATGTTTTTCATCTTAAAAAGATTTATGTTATAGAAATTTACATCTTCAATTTTGTTGGTATTACTATGAAGAATTTAATATAATTCCAATTGAATTCCATTATATCCTGGATCAAATCAAAACCATATCTTCATCTTTATTTGTTTTTAAAATCTCTGTTACTTGTATAATAACAACTTCAAGTCAATTAAAAATGTTCTTGGCAAAAGCTAAGACTTGAAGTCCCTTTAAAAATAAATTCATCTTAAGTTAAAAAAAATACAAACTGCCAGCACTGCTTCTGATAGTCGCTGTTGGTCGAGCTGCAGTCTTAAATATCAAACAGTTAACTGCCAATTAGCCCGTATTAATATGCTAGTCTGCTCCAATCCAATCCGTCCAAAGACAATAGCCGAGGCAATCCGATTCCTACTCCGATTCTGATTCTGAGCCCGAATCGAATTCAGAATTCGAAACGAGCTCGGCCGATAAGCATCAGTAAATCAGCGCAAAACAAGCCATAAAACACGCCCGGCTCCGAGAAACCCGTACGGATGGCTCCTCTCCGCAGCGGAACTTGCACAGAACTGGCTAATAAAACAGTTTTCTTCAAATCATAGGCCACCGCAACTAGTTTCGACTCCGCGCTGCGACTTTGCACACGCGAAATTAATTCTCGCCGTTGCCGCCGCCGGTTTTCTCTCCGCCTCTCCGGGATGTCTCACAGATTTCACAGATCTTTATAGAGATCTCTATGGAGACATTGTGATCCCCCAGATCAGTTCGCCACGAGACGTGACAAGCGGCGGACATAGAGTTCTCAAGAGCTCAAAGGATAATTTAGGATAAAGCAAGGATTACTTAATTGTGGAAGGAGCCATGTGGAGACATCTTCTACTCCTGGGACTAGTGTCCTTTCTAGTTCAGGGCTCTCTGGCCTCGGATTACTTTTCTTCGATCACGGGTCTGGAGCAACTTCTACACACAGAGGAGTATCTCATAAAGGAACTGAGGGACAAGGTTAATGGCGTCAGGAAATCACTGCAACAGTTGGAAGGGTGAGTAAAGGATATGCTGGAATAATCCTTATAATAAGGATTAAAGAAAAATCCAAATAAACAATTTATCTTTTAAGATGTGTCAAAAAAATCAATAATAATGTGAACTTACTTAAAGAAATATGCCAAAATCGTTTGAGTGATCAAAACTAAGCCATTAGCTTACTTTTTTCTTCAATTATAATTGGTTGTTTCTGTACTTAGATATGAAGATAAGGCTAAGATACGAATTATTATTAAATTATTAATTAGATTAATGCTACCTTTAGTATTGTATGAGATATTTCACGATATCTGCAGCTAAGATCTGTCAATATTTTAGACTGATGATTAATTGAATTTAAAATGGCTTAATCTACTTGAAACTGCAGGTAACCGGTATAAATTTTGTCAAGTCAGTTAAAGACAAATAGGAATCCCATTATCGGGCCAATTAAGTCTTTTGTGAACTGCTGATTGATATGCAGTCATAAAAATAAACATTTAGATAAAGAAAATCAATCAAAAATAGTTTAAAAACCCATCTAGTAGAAGAGACCTTACAAATTTATAAATGAAATACAAGAGGATATTGATCAGTCGAACCTTAGATCACAGGAACTATGTATAGTTTGGCCAGATCACGATATTTGAAACAATGCTAATTTAATTACAACCTATTGTCGTTAGCAAATCCATTAAAGTTTTTATGCCCCCTCCGAGAACTAGTTTATATAGTGAAGCTGTCGGCCCACGAGGTGCCAGACTTAATGTCTCCTTTCGATGTGTGAACATGTCATGCCTGCGGTCCCAAATTGGTTTTTATCATCAAACTCCATCTGTCATTAATCCCGGGGTAGTTAGACCATTATCCACTATCTGTCGATGGCTATTGACAGACAGATTTTTTTTAATTTTTTTATTTTTGGATCAGCGATCGGGTTATCGGTGCGAAGCTTTGTTCATGGCATTTCGCTTTCGTTTTATTCCATTTCGCTGGCGGTTTTGTTATCGCAGCGATCGTAAAAACTATTATGAATATAGAATCACACATAAATTAGAATTAATTAAGCCGAAATACGAGTATGCGCATGCAAAGTCAGCTCCTATGACGACACAGCTGCCATAAATCGGCTAAACTGGTAGGCAACAGCACTAAACTCTAATCCGAAACTCGTTCAATTGTCCAATCCGCAGCGAGCTGTCCTCCATCGAGCAGGAGCACTCCCTGGCAGCCTCGGACACGGAGAACTACCTGACCAATCCGGTGAATGTGTACCGCCTGATGAAGCGCCTACACACGGACTGGTTCCTTACCGAAGGACGCGTGCAGCAGATTGCCGAGGATCTGAGTGAGTTTTAAACAAGGATATTAAATAATAATTTAAATTCCTTGTCCATATTAAAAAAATGAAAAATGCATCCTTAATTTATGACTTTAATGTCTCCTCCTCGGCAGCCTTTAATGCCACCAAAGGATATGGACTGAGCTTTCCCAGCCAGGAGGATGTGGAGGGCGCGGCCCTGGCTCTGGTTCGCCTGCAGAGCACCTACAAGTTGGATGTGGCCCAGGTGGCCGCCGGCATTCTGAATGGCGTCAAATACGGGTGAGACCAAAAGAATCCGGGGGAATGGGAAATGGGGAACGGGATGGCGGAAGCGAATAAGCAATAACCAGCCAGGCTTAAAATATAGAGCGATATGCCCTCTAATCCAGGCCAAACGAGTTCCCACCGTCCTTCTATTGACCCCAATCGAATTCACTATACTCAATAATATGTGCTATCGAAGGAGTATACTATATTTTTAGACATATTTATCTATTGAGTCCTATTATAAATTAATTTAAAACTACCTCCGATAAAATAAATTTATAGATTTTATGGCTAACGGTAGTTAGCTAATTATAATAATTTATGACTAAAACGAGACCATAAATGGCGTTGCCTTTCTGATATAAGAACTAAGAAAACATAAGCGTTGCAGCTAAGAATATAGTTTCCATAAAAAATAAATTAGCCATTCAACTAATTAAAATTATGTAGATATATTAAAGATTTATTAAAGAACTTTTTCATATCAGAACTTAAGTAAAGCAGTCATAGCTTAAATATTTCCTAAACTAAATCCTAAGAACTACTTAATGTAAATATAATTTCCCCAAGTATTTCAGAGTATTTTGTGGTCGATAAACTATCCTCTAACTTTGGCAGCCTTTATTTTTAGCTCGGACATGAGTTGGCAGGACTGCTTCGAGCTGGGTCAACAACTCTTTGAAATGGAGGACTACAACAACACCAGAGTCTGGCTGAGGGAGTCCATGGAGCGCTTGCGACGTCACAGTAGCTCCGCCCACCCCGGTCCGGATACGGAGACCCTCAATAAAATGGAGGCGACGGCCAAGAGTTTGTTCCAGCTGGGTGAGCAGCCCGCTGCCAAAGTGGGGCAATATTCGTTAGCCTTTATAACACTCACACATTCACATGCGATTTTAGGCGACTTCGACACGGCCTACGAGCTCAGCCAGCGAGTGCTCCAGTTCGATCCCAAGCGCATCCGGAACTGGCACCTGGGCGACAAGGGAGCGGCACCACCAGCGGAGGATTCGGAGGAGGCCCTCCTGCCCAAGCACTCGGATTCGTATAGTGTGAGTTTAATATTGGCGTGTCAAAAATAACTTAAAGCCGCTAAATATTTATTGGAAAGTTATTAATAAGACCAACAGTTTCCTGTAGCTTCCTTACTTCTTTAAATTTCTTTATTTTATTCCCTACACTAATGGAAACCTTAAATTTATTAATGTAAACTCCTATTTCTTGTCCACAAAGAGAAGAAAATGACTTGGCGAAAAAGTCAAAATAAATAATTCATTGTCTGTTTGCCTGACTCGTGCAAAACTGGTTGGAAATTCAAATCACAAAAGGTTTATTCTTTACTTTGTAAGAAAAGAGAACACTAGAAATTATGTGCATAAAAATGTGTTAGAAAATCCTTCAAACATGACACAAATGTTTACGCTTTTGGGTAGAGAAAATTAAACTTTAACAAACTAAACTTTTACTAATTTTAGTTTTGAAATACTCTGAATGATAACAAAACTAATTTAAATTATGTTTTTCGCAGCTGACCCAGGAGTTCGCGCACTACGAGAAGGTGTGCCGCGGCGAGGTGAATCCCACTCCGCGTCAGGAGCGCAGCTTGCGCTGTCGATTTAGCCAAGGACACCATCCCTACCGCTTGCTGGCACCGCTAAAGCTGGAGGAGCACAGCCTGAACCCGTATGTGGTTACCTTCCACGATATGCTGAGTCCGCAGAAGATCGCTGGACTTAGGGAAATGGCTGTGCCCAGGATGCGTAGGTCCACTGTGAATCCTCTGCCCGGAGGTCAGAACAAGAAGTCCTCCTTCCGGGTGAGCAAGAATGCCTGGCTGGAGTACGAGTCGCATGCAACGATGGGCGGAATGCTCCGGGATCTGAGGGAAGCCACAGGACTGGACACCACTTTCTGCGAACAGCTCCAGGTGGCGAACTACGGCGTGGGCGGTCACTATGAGCCGCACTGGGACTTCTTTCGGGACCCCGATCACTACCCGGCGGAGGAGGGCAACCGCATCGCCACAGCCATCTTTTATGTGAGTCGGGATTAGCCTAATCCTTTGTATGATTTACTGAAAGTAATTATTTTAGCTTTCTGAGGTGGAGCAGGGCGGGGCCACCGCCTTTCCCTTTCTGGACTTTGCCGTGAAGCCGCAGCTGGGCAATGTCCTGTTTTGGTACAACCTCCATCGGTCTCTGGACATGGACTACCGCACCAAGCATGCCGGCTGCCCCGTGCTCAAGGGCAGCAAGTGGAGTAAGTGGCTTCGGGAAGGGATTACGGGTTGAACGTTTTGCTCATTATTAATGTCTTTATATTTGTTCAATTTTTATTTATTATAATTGATTTTGCTCACTCCTTTTCTTATCCTGAACAATTTACCATAAAAGCAGTATTGTATTGCATTTTTTGAAAGACTTAACCTTTTAAATTTCTTGCTTTAATTCAATTTAAAATAAATCTCAAGCTCAGACTTTTTTCCACTCCGATTAAAGTCAATTCAATTTGTAAGATGACCTATAAAATACAGAATTCACTTCACCATTTAAGTTGATTTTAAAATCAGAGATAAATGCCACAGACAAAAACGAAGATAATTGTCCTCTCCGAGCAATCCGTTTAAAGCTCTGCAGCCAAAATGCTTGTTAATTTAATTGTCAATTTACGAGTGACGCGAATTAATCCCTCGTGTCATCTCCACCTGCTCTCGAGTTAACCCCTGCAATTAAGGTAATTATTCGGCTTGATCTTTGCAGTTGGCAACGTTTGGATCCACGAGGTGACGCAGACCTTTGCGCGACCCTGCGACGTTTTCCGGGATCATGAGGTCTCGCTGGAGTACGAGATAATCAAATAAAGATTGTGATATTTATAAGATACTTTTTCGTGTCCATCTTATTTGGCTAGAGGGGGTTCTTGGGTATTTATTATATTTTATTGGGATATAATACTGAAGAAAATATAAAAAGACATTGAGGAAGAATAAATATTAATATGATATGAAATAAAAGAATAAATTGGCTTTATTTTCAAATAAAATTATTTCTTCGTTGAATCTTTGTTTTTTTTTAGAACTAATATATTGATATATATAATGAAAAATGGTATATTCTGCTAGTATTAAAGACAATATAATATGAATATACTAAACCTGTTGTTTGTTTTCAAATATTCAACATTTAACTTATTAATAAATATGGGAGAATAGGAACTTTATTAAAATTAACTTAAATTCTCCTTGAAAAAATGCTGAAGCTATTTAATGTTGAATAATTATAATTAAATATTATTGTTTTTAATGTGTTAGTATTAAAAACAACAATTTTAAGTACTAATAAATTTAAAATAATGATATTAAACAATGTTGAAATATCAAATAAAATAAAATATAGGAACATTAAAAACATTTTTTACATACATGTATATCAGCAATATCTCTCGTATTAAATACTAACTTAACAAAGACCCTGTGATATTTTTAAAGTGTCACAAACGAACTCAGTGGGTTAACAGCTAGAGCTTTGAGTGCCTTTTCGAGACTCACTCAAAGACTCAAAACAAACTCGGCGCTTCGCTTGAAGATGAGTTGAAAGCGAAAAAGCCAGTTGCGTATTCATTTGCCGGCATTTCATTCATTTGCATAAACAAGTTCACGGGCAAAGTTTGAGCGGGCGATTTGAATATTTTGTGAATTTCTGAGGCTTGCGAAGTGACAACTGGTGCGAGCAGCAAAGTGAAAGTAATTAGCGGGAAAAATTCAGTCCGCCGGCTGGAAAAGTTAGTTTTATTTGTTGTTATGATGCCAGAATAATTCCTGGAATAATTGCCAGAAGTTTCGGCCAAAGTAAATGTGCATATATAATTGTTTGGTATGTGGGTTTATTGAACCCACCTTCTCCGCTTGAGTACTCACTTTAAGGCGGCCTATTCAGGCAGAACTCTGGCCCTCGAGGGCAGTTCTTTGACCAGAGATTCCGCTGGATGTGATTCGTTCGCTGGAAACTGCTCGATCAACACCCGCAGCACTCACACGTTCCCAGCGCCTCGAGCTTTTTACTTTTTTATATTTTTTCTCGAGAAGATCGCTGGCATATCTCCGATTTGGCTTCAGTTTCTAACGAATCGCGGCGGCAAGAGCAAGCAAAGCCGCGAGTCGCGATCTGAAATCCGGTGTCGTTTTCGGTCAAGTGCTGTGATGTTTTCTTTGAAGTGTGTCCTTTTAGTGACGCTCCAGGCAGTGTCCTGTTGGGGGGAATTTTTTAGTTCCACCTCGGGCCTGGAGAAGCTGTTCCAAACGGAGGTTGTTCTCCTGGAAGAACTGCAGGATTATGTGAATGAAATTAGTCAACATGCACAGGCATTACAAGGGTGAGGGAATTATTAAAATGGGACCTTGTATTCACTGAGTACATTCAGCAAGAACCCTAGAAAATAATGAGAATAAAATCTTTGAAATTGTTACTGTGTAACAAAATTAAATTAAAGATAAGCAAAACAAATTAAATTAAGTTATTTGCAAAGTATTACAAATCAATTCCAAGCATACACTTTAAAAAACGACGTAAAAATTAATTTATTTACTTGCAAAGATTTATAATTTAAAAAAAAAACAGTGACAACTTGCGAATTAGTGGCTAATATTATCAGTATATAAAACGGCAAACTAGCAAAATAAATAAATCTAAAAACTGGTTCTAGCATAATGTTAAATATGAGGTGAATAAACACATAAAAGAAAGAACAAAACAGAAGAAATTACGATATGAATGAAACACAAGTTTAAGCAATAAAATTCCAATTATTAAAAAATTAAAGTCTGGTTTTAAGATGTAGACAGCCCAAGAATTTCAGAGCTAAAACCGAGATTAAAATGGAAAGTTTAAGTGGTTCTGGCCAGGCCTACTAATCCCTGTGGCCTATAATGATATGCAAATGGGATTCGCATTTCGCACACAGGCCAAGTGGAATTTGCAGAGCCAAAATCCAATCAATTTCCCATCAACCAATATATTTTCCAATTGTCAGTCCGTCAGTCGAACCAAAATAATACAAAAACAATTGACAGATGTCGCCGGGCATCCGATTATGAATTTTTCATATCATATGCGTGGATGGGTGCGCCCACGTAAATCGTGAATTAATTGCCAATTCGGTGGGCGATTGTTTATTTCGTTTTTGGCTAATGAAAGTGTGGGAGAGATGGCACCGAGAGATTAAATTCTAGTTAGCTTCAGTTAGTTTTATTACAATTATGCAGATTTGTCAGCGTTCTCACTTACCCGACCGGTTGCCGCCGCCATAAAAGTGAATGGCGAACGGACTTTATTGTGGCTGCCCAGCGATTTGTCGCCGATTGTGGATCTGTTAATTCCCCAACAGCTGCCATTTGTTTCGGGCTCGGCCGCGATGCAATTTATTTTATGAACCGCTAATTTCTCCTATTCCTGGGCTTGATTTATTCGCGCCGGTTATTATACTAATTAATGGCTCATATAAAGCACAAATCGCTGGCAACATTTGGCGGCATTACCCAAGTTTGCATTTCATTATCTCTGTGACAATCGATTGCTACCACCACCGTCCGATATCACCTTTCGGGATCTTATAATCGACGGCAGGCAGGCAGGCGAGTTATTTTTGTTGTTCAGCCAATAAGTGTCATCGACTTGGCGGATTTTAGAATTCTAAAATATGGTGCAATCATCGCCGCAGATATGTATATTATATGAAATTATACAGTAACCGTATACACGCTTTCTGTGCGGATATTTTGTTTATCAAGCGCACTCGGCAAACCGGATCGTGCGCTGTCTAATAATAAAACCGTTAACCGAATTGTAAAGTATATAATTTATACTGCCCTGAGTCAGCCGCCGGCGAGAACGAGTCTGATCTTCTTTGGCCCTATGAGAAACAATTGAGCTTCTCCGGGCTACTCATTCTTCACGGACTCCCCTTTCAAAGTGAAATAAAATAGATTTATTAGCCGCAATTGCCGGCACTCAATCATTGGCACAATAAAGCCTCGGACTATTGTCCGTCTGAGCTGAAATTAGCAGAGTCTCGCTTCTAGATTCAGATTTTGGTTACGCTCCCCATCTTAATGACTTCTAAATGAGCCACAGTGCAGGCGACAGGCGTGAAAATAAATGCGTTAATTATACAAAACAGGTAACCCACCGATAACCTAGTGCTTTAAATACATTCTTGGGTATTGTTTTACTTTTTCAACAATTTATTCCACCATAATTCTGAAAAATGATCGCAATCAGTAAGTGTTATAGTCCAGAAAACACTGTGGATAAAATGGGACCTTGGTAGATCATTTTATTTACACGAAACATATATATTTAAATAATTAAATATGCAAGAATATTCAAAAGTAACGAAAATAATCTTATAGAAAACAGAGAGTATGAACTATAATTTTTAAATAGAATCAGATCTCGACTTAATTTCTCATGTAGTGAAATGAGTTTCTAAGGTGCAGAATTTAAAAAAAAATTGTTCTTCAGATTCTATTTAATGGAATTTATTAAATTTCTTCAGGTGCACCTTAATTTATAATCTGGTTCCCATAAATATTAAAAGCAGCATTCTCGTTCGACAAATGTCGGCGACCAACCCCTTTAATTTGTGGTGTTGCTTATAATTTGTCTTTGAATTTGTCGTTTTTAAGAGACACCATTAATCGCAGTCTCTGGTTAAGGTTCCATTCTGTCAGTGTATGCAGAGTAGTCAATACTATTAATAGGTGGACCAAACTAGCCACTGTAATATATGCAAATCCCTTTAGTTATGCCGGGTTTGCTCAGTGATTATGAGTCTGATTAATGAGAACTCTGCTTACTTATGATCTTAGCGAGATCGATGCGATCCGTGTGGAGCACCTGAGTGCCGCCGATGGAATCGATGACTACCTCAACAATCCGGTGAACGCGTTCCGGCTGATTAAGCGCCTCCACAGCGATTGGGAGACCTTCGAGGGCAGCGTTGTCTCGGATACGAGCAAAGCAGGTTAGTAAAAGCTTGGTATTCTTATAAGAAAATAATTAAATATTTTTTGTAGACTTTCTTGAAGTTATGGCTTGTCACAAGGCCAATCTGAGCTATCCCTCGCAGGATGATTTCGTGGGATCAGCCATCGCCTTGACCCGACTCCAGCAGACCTATCAACTGGATGTGGCAGAGCTGGCCAGTGGCATCCTGAATGGCGTTAAGTACGGGTGAGAACCGGAAGATCTATAAAATCTGTCTTATCTTTTTAATAGGTGAAAAAATAAAATCAATTTATAAATGAAATACAAAACAGAATGGCGCAAAATGTATCACCCAAATAGCCAATAAACCTGGCGACGACCACTTAACCCATATAAATTTGTTGCCTTAATGGAACACCAGATAAAGTCATTAAAATCCTATAAAAAAAAAAAAATAAAACAAATAAAAAAATGGAGTGACAAGTTTTGGGGTCTAATTGGATAATGTTTATATTTATTTAGCACAAAACCTTATCATAAAATTGTCACAACATTGCGTTGACTTGTGCAAGTAGTAATAATTAAATATTAAGCTTGGCTTATGTCTAAACAAAGCCACAATAAACATTTTCTCTTCCGGTTGCAAGCTCGTAATGTGAATTTTGAGCTGGCCAAAAGTTTAATGAAAGTGAAATAACAAAAGAGGAAGAGGAAGTGGTGTAGCAATATGAGTTAAGGCATTGTTTGTTTGATTTAATGGGGAAATTCGGCCTCAATGATTTTGCATTATGATTACTCAAGATGTTTGTTAATTACTTATTTCTAAGAGGATTTATATTGTGAGATTTATGTAGATACCCCTTAATTAAATAATTAAATCAAGAAATCAATGTAATTCGGCTTTCCCCTTTTCACAGACAAATTCCTAAATATTTTATATTTCAAACATTAATTGGATTAACTCCCAGGGCAAACTGCATTCACAAAATAATTCCAACTTTATTTCAAACTCTGCATCATCAAAGGCCAAATTTTATGCTTGTTTGCTTCCCGGAAACGGAAGTACATACGAACTCCACTTCCGTTACATTATAATTATATTTCCGTTATTTGCAGCACCGCCATGTCCTGGCAGGATTGCTTTGTTCTGGGCCAGCACCTGTACGCGCTGAGGGACTACAACCACACGGTGCCCTGGCTGCAGCAGTCGATGCAGTTGCTCGGGGAGCAGACCTATGGCGAGGAGTCGGCCTCCCTGGACTTCATGGAGGCGGTGGTGGACTACCATCGGGAGATGGGTGCCCACGAGAGTGCCCTCGGCTTGGTGAACCACGTGCTCTCCGTAGAGCCGGAACAGAGGAGGCACCTCTTAGAGACGCGTCAGCAGTTGGAGGAGTTAATCACGGACGGAGACAAGAGCGGGCTGCTCCACCTGACAGCGCGGCGTCCGGGGGATTATCACGCCTCCCGGGAGTTCCGCCAGTACGAGCAGGTGTGTCGCGGGGAGCTTAAGCCCCAACCTGCTGCCCAGCGAGCTCTCAGGTGTCGCCTGCGGAGAAGTCGCTGGGGATACGCGCCCTTCAAGCTGGAAGAGCTGCACCTGGATCCGCTGGTGGTCCAACTGCATCAGGTGGTGAGTGCCGAGGATGCGGACTTGATGCAGCGCACAGCCAGGCCGAGGATTAAGCGTTCCACGGTGTACTCCCTCAATGGCGGAGGATCCACAGCCGCCGCCTTTCGCACCAGCCAAGGTGCCTCCTTCAACTATTCGAGGAACGCGGCCACAAAGCTCCTAAGCCGGCAGGTAGGCGACCTGTCTGGCTTGAACATGGACTATGCCGAGGATCTGCAGGTGGCCAACTACGGCATCGGTGGTCACTACGAGCCGCACTGGGATAGCTTCCCCGAAACTCACGTATACGACAAGGGGGACGAGAAGGGAAACCGCATTGCAACGGGCATTTACTACGTGAGTATATGAATTCAATTAAAAAATAGAGATAATTATTTATATATAAATAAAATTAACCATTTAATTTTAGCTCTCCGATGTGGAGGCCGGTGGCGGCACTGCCTTTCCCTTCCTTCCATTGCTTGTGACCCCGGAAAGGGGCAGCCTGCTCTTCTGGTACAACCTCCATCCTTCCGGAGACCAGGATTACCGCACCAAGCATGCCGCCTGTCCCGTTCTCCAGGGCAGCAAGTGGAGTAAGTTTTTTTTACAGATCTAAAGAAAGAATTCCTAATGAAAGTATTTCCCTAGTTGCCAACGTCTGGATACGAGAACGCACTCAGGACACAGTTAGGCCCTGCGAACTCCAGCGTAACCATGAAACCTCATTGCATTACAGGGACTATGACTGAATCACTTTCGAAAAACTATAAGTCGCTCATTAAAGTAAGAAATTAATTTATTAGAAAACATTTAAGCTGAACCCCGGTAGGCCAGGGACTTGTAGCTGTCGGAGGTGAGGTTGCAGGGTCGCCGGAACTCCTGGTAGCCCGAGTGCATCCAGATATTGCCAACTGCAAAAGGAACACAAAGTGATAAATATAGGGTTTTAAAGAATAAACTATAACTTATAACTTACTCCTCTTGGAACCCACGATGACTGGGCATCCGGCGTGCAAGGTGCGCACATCTACATCCAGGGAGCGATGCAGGTTGTGCCACATGACCATTGCTCCCTTGATAGGAGGCAGGAACACATTCAGCTTGGTGAAGACCGTATAGCCTCCTTGTTCCACATCTGAGAGCTAAAAACAGAGAAGAAATCAGAGATTGCAGGACAGAAACAAATCCAGAGATACCACTCACGTAGAACATGCTGGTGGAGATGCGATCGCCTATATACTCCTTTGGCAGATTGACCTCAAAGTAGTCCGGATGAGGTTCGTACTGTCCACCCACTCCGTAGTTGGCCACCTGCATCCACTCCGCTCCAGCCATGTCCTGGCCGGAAACGAACTGGATGATCCGGCTGACGGACTTCATCACCAGACTGGTGTAGTTCAGCCACGTTTGCTGACTGACCCGTAGATCCTGCACGGTTCGTGCTCCACCAGTTCCGGCCACTGCGGATCGGATCATCTCCTGCTCGTCCGCCTGCTCGAAGATGGACAGTATCTGTTCGGGGCTGAGCATTCCGTGGTAGACATTGATATCCGGATCCACATGCACTGGCTCAACTTGAAGTGGCGCCAGGATGTAGTAGGCGTGTCTCCTTCCATCCAGGTAGCACTTTAATGGGTTGCCAGTGGTCTCTTCGGGTAATCTTTTGCCCTGACACAGCCTCGTGTAGTTGGCAGTCCAAGAGTGAGTCTTCTCCTTGAGCTTCTTCGCCGGCTCTCTGTTTTCAAGGTACTTACGTGTCTGCTGGGCGGTGTGTTTGGGCTGAGGTTCCAGTATCCGGTTGAGGAGATTTCCTGCTTTTATGGGATTACCCAACTCAAAGTTAGCCAAGGCTGCGTACTCCCGAATATCTGAAAGGTATCGAGCCTGCTGCTCCTCTTCCTGTTCATGATTCTCTCGGAGAAGGACAAAGGCCTCTTGCAGCCACTCCAAGGATCGTTGATAGTCCCCGAGATCGAAGAGTTGTACGCCAATCTCATAGCACTCTCGCCACTGCAACTCGGAGTCGTACCAGTAGCCACCGATGTCACCTTCAGCCAAGGCCGAGGTGCTAAGATTGTAGACCTTTTGCAGTCTGGCCAAGCCCTTGACGGCTCCCTGGAGCTCCGAGTGATCCGGGTAGCCCAAATCCTTGGTTAAACTCTCCAGAAGTTGACGGAACTCTGGGGATAAAATATACCTAAGAGATCATTCTTTTTATAAGTAAATAATACCCACCCTCTTTGGGCTGGTTGGTGGCTATGGGTACGAAGATCATAGCATCCCAATCCTGAACCAAACGCTTGATCAACCTGAAGGCGTGCAAAGGGTGGCCCAGGTACTCATCCAGGTGTAAGTGCTCCACAGCCAATTCGTGCTCCTTCTTAATTTGCTCCACATATCTAAAATATAACTAAGATTATGCTCTTTATCTTTGGGAATAATATTACCTGGCATATAGGCTAAGTTTCAGCTCCTGCTGCTCCAAATACAAACGCGTGGCATTTATTAGCTCCTGTTCCACCTGCGCCAGATCCTGCATTCTATCCACCGACGAGTAGAACTCTCCCCGGACTCCTCCACTCAAAATTAAAAGCGGGAAAATTCCCAAGAGCCAGCAGCAACCTGGATGTGTCATTTTGGAAAGGGAGAGAACCGTGTACGGCGACCGACTGATGGATACTGCCTCGGGCAGAGCTGCCTCCCGCTTCCCAAGTGCGGACTGGGCCAGAAAGTATGATATTCCATTTGGGAACTGTCACGTATCCGAAAAAACGCTGTGCAAATAAAGATGCCAGTCGCAGGCACACACAAAACCATAGAGACAAGTGCTGCTGCTGAGCAAACAACTCGCTCACTCTCACTGGCTTCTCCCACAATTCGAGACATGTGCAGATGGACACTTTTATAAAACCACTTTTGGAGCTCAGGAGTATATTTTTATTGGTATTTAGATACCAGAAGCAAATCATTAAGTGCCTTAAAAAAAGTCTTTTGTTGGCTTTCCTCAATTTGGATTACTCATTCATAATTAAATAATTCATTATTATAAAGTCATATTTCCTATCCCAACTTCTTAACAAAACACATGCTTTATGCTTTAAAAATGTATTTTAATTAGTCCCACGGAAAAGGTGGGGAAATAACTATTGAATTCGTTTAGTAGGAGATGCCGGTGTTGTCGCGGATCCAGTCCAGGTAGCCGGTGACGCGACTGAAGACGGCAGGGGCTCCGGACTGGCAGCCGGCAGCAGAGCCGAAGGAGGTCACTCCGACCAGGCGGTTGCCGTCGTGTGTGACCAGGGGGCCACCGGAGTCACCGCCGCAGGTGGACTTGCCTCCATCGGTGTTGATGCAGATCATGTTGTCGTGCAGGGACCAGGTGCGGCTGCAGTCGCTCTGGGACATGATCTGGACATCCACAGACTGGAGCCAGTCGGGCAGCGGGCTGCCGTCCCAGGTGCCGCCCCATCCGGAGGCCACAGCCCAGTAGCCGGCGTAGCTGTTGTAGCGGTCGTTGCCACCGGGCAGCTCCACCTTGTTGACCAGGTGCCAGAAGTCGACGTGCGGGGTGCGGATCAGCGAGATGTCGT
>VNJO01012257.1:0-16801 GCA_008042535.1 Drosophila tani | reverse complement strand
ACAAATGACAGACAGACGGACGGACAGACGGACATGGGTAAATCGACTCGACTGGTGATGCTAATTTACTTTATGGGGTTGGAGATGCCTTCGTCTTCCTGTTACATAAACCCTCGGATGGCACTATGTTATTGTACCCTATGGGTACCGGGTACAAACATCGAGTTGTCGTTTCGCATTTCGTTTAAATAAACTAATAGGCCCTAAAATACGAAGACAACACAGATATATAAAATAAATAAATGTTTAAATCGTTTGCTATTCCATGAAACTCCAAGCCGGTCTACAACACCCTTTTACATTTTCCCTTTTTTATAGTGAGAACTTTTGCTGTAATAGCATAGGGGTTTGACGGTGCATTTAATCAGATGTCTGGTGCCATGGCAATAAATATTTAAAACTGTCAAATGGAATTATCAGTTCGACTGTAACCCTGAAAATCTGTCGAACTGAATTTCGCTAAGAGTTAAAAATTAATTCGCTTGATTTGGATGAGCTATATCATGGTGCTTATTTTGTGGCGTTTTAATGCGCTTATGCCTACGGGCAAGAGCAAACCAAACATTTATGTAATTCCATATTACTCAATTAATTGATAAATATACCAGTCTATATGTGCGATGCACATTGTGCATACAGACATATTCACCCAACAACAGCCAATGTGTGTACACATTAATGCAATTAATTTTTGCATTTGTCGCAAGTGAGAAACATCAAAATATAATTAAAATGCAATGGATTTCGCGGAGTTTTACACTGCAATAAGTAAACAAGATAGCCGTACACAACAAGAAATAATTGTAGAAAAAAATTACTGGAAAGATATAATTACACAAAAGATATATAATAGAAAATTAAATTTTAAGCCAACTTAATGGTCAATAAAAGTGTTTATTCGTATTTACCTTCTAATATTATTTAGAATCTCACAATTGACAGACTTAGATTCTTATATGTTCGGCAAATAAAACTTAATTATACGAGTATCTACACTGAGAAAGATACGGTTCTCTCAAAAGTAGGTAAAGAATGAAAATACTTAAATAAAAATACGATAAAAAAAATCATGGACTTATAATAACATTGCTTTTATTCTATTAAGCACACTAATTTTTACTAAAATACAATTGTTACGACTCGGACTCGAACTCTTGACCGTCTAGATTGTTGGGTATTGACCCAACGCTCCACTCAGGCAAACCATAGGTGGACGGCGTAAACTCGAATAAATTTCGAACAAATTGTTCATTATTTTTCTGGGTGTATATATGACTATTTTAACATTCATTTTTCTTTTATAAAAACTTAAAATTTTTTTTTCTTTAAATGAATGCAAATTGTGATTGCCAAAAACAAAAACGTTTAAAATCCAGATAAATTCATTTTGATATGTTTAACTTTTCTGTCCTTTTTCTTAATGATTTTTACATTAAGATTCCCTAAATATTTATAAAATATTTTCTAAACCCAAATCAGTGACTTATTTTCTTAGTGTAAGCTTTTAAAAATGTGAGAGTTAATACATTTTTTTTCTTAGCTCCGCAAGATAAGTTCCACGTGTTTTTTTTACTGACAGCGATGTGCGTGTTAAACTTTTGTTTATTTATGGTTAAATCCTGTTTGCGGTAGTTAATTATATTTTACAGCTAATGGCGAAATGTCAAAATAATTAAAATGCCCACAACAGCTCAGCAGCAAAAGCTGTCCAGCCTAAGGGATGTGCGAATGTTGCTGTTCAAAATATTCAGTGCATAATTGACAGGCGGTTGTCAACTGTCAGCGCCGATTAAGGTGCAAAGCCGCTTAATAATAAATTGAATATAAATAAATGCTGCAAGTCACATTCGTTCTCTGCAGAATGCAATATTGCATTTAAAACTCATTTTCAATTGGCAAGGACTGAAAATAGTCCATTAACAGTGCCTAGTAACCCGGAAGGGTCAATGTCTTTAATGGAGCGACAAGAGATGTGTGGCGTCCAAAAACTGAAATGAGAAAATTTATTATTAATAGACAAATATAATAATGTAACTAGAGTGGGCAGCGGCATTTAAACCATTTCGCAATTAGCCAGCTGGAATAATGCACGACTGCAACGCAAAAAATTTGGTAATTACACGGCATGAACGAATATCTATAATTATATATTAAAATCTAATTAAATTAGCAGTCGTGCAGACAATTGACAAAGCGACTGAATAGATGTCCAGCAGCTGTAGAGGTATGGGGCTCATTCCACACAAAGGTCGCACTATCACGCGTCAATGACAGCGCATAAAGAATTGAATAATTCAATAAATCGGTTCCTGATGCCATTTAAACTGCATTCGACTGCACTTCACGGTTCAGGGATAATCGCTGTGGACATCGCAGCAGTTAGGCTTTAAAGCCAGAGTCCCAGACATCATTTGAGGCGACCAAGTCTTTTGGCTAATTGCCGACAGAGTTCATTACCAATGCCCTGCGTCTTTGGCCAGTGCTACGCATGCTTGTGCATTTATGCTAGTCTCATTAGCATAGTGATATTGATTTTCTGGTTAACCATCAATCAACAAAACGTTAGACACACAGGCCCGAGATTGCTATGCAATTGAGGCTTCAGACCGCAGCACGCCATGCCCGAATGCCTTAAAGCGCCTGCCTGGCATGCAACAATTTATGCCCACACCCACACCCACACACACACACGCAGGACACGCAGGAGGCCAGGATGTGGAGCCTCATCCGAGCCAGCAGGCTGCCTTGGAAGCCAGTCTGGGCCCAAAACCAGCCCCTGTCGTTGTCTTTGCGCGGCCAACGGGTCTCGATAAACAATTACGGCCTAGCTCCGCTCCGCCCCAGCCAAGTGAATTTACAACACGACAAGGACAATTATCGTTTTCGCAATTGTCACTAATTAACTATTAAACCGAATTTCAACCTATGTAGCTGCGATGGATGTACGGCCCGGGCCCATTTATTTAACCGATAAATACCAGCCAGAGCAATTAGTGAGCGTATGTACATAGCTCATCTCAATCGACACCAAAGGGATGAGGCTTCTCTCAGTGCATTAGCCATAATTGATTGAGGACAAATGATAATTATTGTTTGTTATTTAATAATTAACACTTGGCAGCGTCAAGAAGTGCTTCTAGTGTCATTTAAGAATACTACTGCTATGCAAATATTTCGGAGAGACCGAAGCCGGAATGGCAGCTGAAATTATAGGAACACTTTTGTTAGTTGCTGCAAGATTACATAAATTAATTATTTACAACATAAAATATACCTATTCACTTGAATTGAAATTCCTTAAAGTTTATGCCCCGTTCTTCTTTAAAATAAGGACACAAAGGAAGGGTGGCCACACGAATTGTGTCACAACTATTTCACACATGAAACCGCAAAGACACCCGAGGCGCGGCAACTTGCATTGATTTCCACACAAACAGAGCCAGGACCCTTCAGCATTCCACGACTCAAAGACACAATCAAGTCGCTTGAACTTGGTATTGCATTCGTTGACTGACTTCCGCTCTATTTGCTGCGACAAAGTAATAGTAAAATTTCATACTTCCGCAAAATCCCTGCGTTCCTGCGCTGCAGCTCGTCCCAGCCCGGCCACGCCCACATTCTTGTGCCATCGACCGCCCTCAGGCTTCTGTCGCCTGTCGCATATTTTGTGCTCGCTCAATTATACGCTAAAATGAAGCTGCTTTTCAAGTCGCGCCCGGAGGCCAACGCCAGTCCGGCCAAGCCCCAGAAATCCCAGCCGGCGCACACAGAGCGCCCATCCTTGCGTCCCCTTCCAGAGGAGAGAGCCGAGCTCCTCCGCATACCAACTGCAGCCCTTGCCCCAGCGATTTAACTGTTTGGTTTTGTTGGCATTTCATTTAAGCGCAGCAGCATATTTTGTTGCCATTGTTTGCAATGCGTCCGCATCCGCATTCAGTTCGTGGCCCTATCCTCTCGAATCTCGAATCTCCACTCTCCATTCTCTGCTCACCATTCACCATTCCCAATCCCCAATCCCCGAGCCCCAGGGGTGCACAATTGCCCGCTCCGCCCGGCGGGCGTTCTGGGCTTTGCAGCTTATTTGGCGCAGATTTAGCGAGGATGTAAATCAGTTATTGATAGCCCAAGTAATGGACGATTTGCATTTGCGGTCTGTGTTTTGTTTTAAAGTTTGCTTAAAAGCTGCCGATCCATCTTAGCAAGGATCATAAAAGGGATTAGGCCAAGCATATTGCACTTTGCAAGAGATATGAGCACTGCTTGAGGGCATACATATGTACGAGTATGTGCGAGCAAAGTGTTTCTTATTTATATATAAATCTATAGATTGTTATGCGTATATATTAGTATATACATATATAAGAAATATACATATAAGCACTGACCTGTTCTCTTTTTCTTTTAACTAACTTAACTGCTATTTTCATAACACATCTCTTAAGCGTTGATTATCTTATAAGTTTTCTATATACATATTCTTTCAGTGAGAAATAAAACTTTTTGTAGTATCATTAATTTTTATCACAAAAAGCTTAAGAAAGTTTTTTTCATAATGAGTAAACTCATGATAATGAGTCAACCGCTTTAAGAAGAAGTCTTTTTCAAGTACGAATCTTTCTCGATAAAAAGTACGAGGAAACACCGACTTAATTTTACATTACTTTTGTAATTTATTATGTTAAAATTATTATTTTTATTATTATATTTTATTCTATTAGGTATACTCTCATTTCCACACATTTGTTTCGACTCGTACTACAACCCGGGACAGTCAGATTATTAGTCGAACACTCTACCTAACGCTCCCCTCAGCCAACTTAAAGAACGCTGACGAAAACTGGAATACATACTATAAGACAGTGAGCAAATTAATAAAAAAGAGAGTACAAAGAGAGCGGATGTCTAAATATCTGTCTCTCATTTTATCCTAGTCTTCCCTTCGATCCCTACTCTTTAAGCTCAGAATTGAGAGTACCTTTCTTACTTCAAGATTACTTCTTCTCGGAAAAAAAAAAACAAAACAAAAAATCATTTTGACTTGATTTCCAGAATGTCCCTTCAAGAAAACAAAACCTCTTGAAAAAAATCATTCTCTTTTTGCTGGATGTTTAAACTCCGTTCAGATTTATAGCTGAATTTATAACCTAGGTATATTTGCCTAATAAAAACACTTCCCCTAAAGCATCTATCTCATTATAAAATCCGTTAAGTCAGTTGTGCAGCAGAACTGACACCTGCAACAACGGCAACATCAAAGAAATGTGTCAGCTCAGACACGGTATGTCCGTAAAAAAAGCAGCTGGATTCCAGCGAAAGTGTGCGAAACGTTGGGCCAAAACTATGAGGAGCAAAAAGAAGCATATGAGGTACACGTCGTGTACTCCTGAATGCCGAAGAACAAAAAGCGGAGGAAGGCCCTTGACACGTGGACAGGTGTGGTGGGGCAACTGACATTGAGTGTAAATGCCAAACACAAGCCAAAGCCAAAACCGTCCGGCGACCGCGCTGAACCGTTGCTTATGCGCCGAGAGCAAAAAATGAGAACGTGTTGCAAGCTCCGCGGCAAGGTGTGGTGCTTCGGCGAACACAAAAACTTTAACTACTTTTTCAATTGTTTGTAAAATGCAAATGTGTCCCCGTCTGCCATCTGCTGCCGGCGCCCTATCTGCTTACCTACATGTGTACATCCCTTATTCATACAATATTCTTCGATTTTTTGTTTGCCCCATGACTGCCGCACATTTTTATGCCCTATCCAGAGGGATATCACTGTGTACGGAGGATACTACAGGATACCCATTTCACGAGTGCAAATTAGCAGTTAGAGCAGATCGAGAACATAAGATTTTAGGACAAAGTCTGCCTTTTTTTAAGGAAATATCAAATTTTGGATACCGATTTAGCAATGTATGTAGAGGGATAAGACATCCTTTCGGTTCTCGATCTGCCCTAACTGCTGATTTTCACTCGTGAAATGGAGGGTAAAACCCTGGGTATCCTGTAGTATCCTCCCTAAGTATATTACTTAAATATATCTTTTACGATCGATCATTCCTAATAAAAATAAAATGAAAATGTGAAATCCTTCTCAACTTTCAGTGAAGTTTATCAGTTTTATAACTATCTGGATTAGACTTTCCGAAAAATGTTAGCTTTTATGGTATGAAGTATAACCGACTTACATTGTAAGAAAGAATAAGATTATCTTGCCAGAGGAACGACGAGCCCATAAAGCCCAAGTCTTCAGAAGGCCCTATCTTCGCAAAAAAAAAAGAAAGCTCCAATATTTTTATAAACTAAAATTCTAAAAAGAAAATATGTATTAATTTGTAAGCATTAACTGAGAACTGAGTACTACGAGTATGGCATAGTGTAGCCCTGTTAGCATTTTGTAAAGCATTTAGTATTTAGTATTTAAGATTCCGCCGAGATTAAATACAAATTAGGATTAAGTACAAAAGTGACGTCGGTCACACTACAAATTATAATTGAAAACTAAGCACTTTGAAAATAAGAACTTCCGAATAAAAATCGACGAAATAAATAAGAATCCAGAGATAAACTACAATAACAAATTATTAAAAAAATAGGTTCAATGTGTACCACAGTTTGAAATCTTGGTTCGGGAATCAACTAACCATTGTAGGTGAGTGCGAGGGTGATGGCAGATAGAAGCTTGCAACTTTCTTCTTTATTAACTCGCATGTGTAGAAAGCATCCGTAAACATATATTTATTTATTATTTAGGGTCGACGAAGCCTGTTTCTGCCTATTACATACATTCTCGGCTAGAACGAACTTATAATACCTTTGTAACCTTTATTTAGCCAGCAAGCTGTCTTTACAATAATGAGAATATACCAATCCTTCTGTACTATAACTTCTTCGCTAAAGGACTTGGGTTCGAGAAAGTATTATCCGATAATTAAGATGAAGCTCAGACATTAGGGCTCATCATTGAACCCATTCCGGCCGACAGCAAACATCAATCAGGCACTGAACCACACCGTCAATCGCTTTGCACACTCAAACCGGCTACAATTTGCCCACAGATATGTACACTTTCCCGTACATACTTGTATGTGGATGTATGTAGGACTAGTTTCCTTCAGAACGGCCAATTATGGCAGCTTTGATCATCAATCAAGGGCCACAGTAGCGGGCGCCAAACGATTGACCCCAAAGAAGCAGGCAGCGGCGAATCTGTTGGCGTCGAACTAATAAACCGAGACTCAAAGACTCAGGGACTCAAGGACCTTGGAGTCCCGCCAGCCATCCAGCCTGTCTGTGTGTGTCTGCGTGTGCAAATTTTTGACAGCTGCCAAACAAACGTTGCACATTAACAGCAATTGCTTTTAAATTGATTGATTTGCCTAGGCGAGGCGATAAGCCTCAGTCTCAGTCTCTCTCCCGCTCTCCCACTCTCCCACTCTCCCATGGTAGTGCACATGCAAACACCAGCAGGACGTGCAGGACGTGCAGTACTCTGGCACTGGCAGCCTGATTGCATCCCACCTACTACGGCCGCCACCCCAGCCCCACACAGTGCCATCCACATCCACCAGATCCACCAGCAGCGGCGGCGGCGCCACTTCGCTCAAGCAGCTTTTGGCAAACAAAATATGATTGCTCGCAATTAGGCGCCACGATTTTGGCAGGCTTCAACACCGGCCGCAGCAGTAACGCCGCCTGGCCCGCAGACCGCCAATAACCACTCCACTCCAGCAGGCGCATTAAATAAGAAATTTTCAAAAATTGCCCCACAACACGCCAAAAACTAATTACCCGCGCGGCGCCCACGGTTGCACTTTCATCTGCAGTAGAATGCTAATGAGGAGATGGGCCCAACGTAGGCGATTGTGTTTTTGCGGCAGCGCTTTTATTTTTTAATTGTCAAAGTACCGACATAAATGCGGAACAAAGGAAGCTATAGAAGTGCCATTTGTTATGGAAACCAAACTGAGTTCACCACACTTTTGCTTTAATTAAATTTGGTATCTCTTAACGAGTTAGAAACTTAATGTTGAACTTGTGGCTGGTAGTGAGTAATTGAATTGGTTCGTCTCACAGCTAAAGTCCCGGCTTAGAAATTTAAGATTTCTAATGCGTCACTTTGAGAGCTAACTTGACTGGGAATCAGACTCCCTATCAGCGGAATTTGATCTGCTTGCGCTTCACAGTTTAATTCGGTGCTTAACAGCACAATTCGGTGCTTAATAGAACAATCCGGTGCGTAACTGTGCTCTGTTCTTATTTTGCGTTCAGTTAAATATAAGGAGGGTATGAAACCTATGTGCTATACAAAAAGCTTATCTGGTATTTATCTTTTCCGGTCAGATAAGTATCAGTATAAGTATAAGAGCCAACAAGTGCAGGGATTTTCACTCCCTGTCAGTACTTTTTCGGATCGATAAAATAACATCTGATATCAGACAGCCAAATGAAAAAGAACAAAGGCCAAAAGTGTAATGATTATAATCAATGGTGCATTATTCAAAGCAACCGTATGCTTGCGCTTTGTAGAACAATTCGGTGTTTAACAGCACTCTGTTATTCTTTCTCGTTCAATTAACCTACAGGTGTGTAGAAAACCGGCTTACATTTACCAAAAGTTTACCTTTTCGTTAAGATAGTTTTCAGGGACTTTAACAGGGAGACGAGAATCCGGCTCTTAGCCTATGCGTGATAAATTCATTTCAGTATTAATCGAGAAGTTACCGCTCTTTCAATCTTTTACTTTTAATTAAGGAACATGTCTCGTGATATAAATTATGTTGTTAGCTTTCAACGCTTTCGTTCCATTATCATTGCATATCTGCTATCCGCATATCCACTGACGCTCAGCGATGTGAAATAATCCCTATTTGTGCTGTATTGTCTACAGGTGCATGCATTTTATGGGAACAATGAAGATGAAATTTTCAAGTGGAATTAAAACTTAAAACGATGAACTCTTCATTTTTGTTCAACGCACTTTTAATCAACGAACTGTTGATGCAGCATCGGCATCGGCATTGGCATCGGCACCAGCACCAGCAGCAGGAGCAGCAACGCCCAACTCACCGCTCACAGCTCACAGTCGAACGCCTACGTAGCCACGCCCACATTGGGGCAACACAATGCAGTAGGGCATCTGAAATTGCCAATTTTGCAGTATCGGCAGTTTTGTGAGCAATCAATTTCGATGCAAATGCACTTGTACTTGACGACTCAATGAATGAGGCGAGACTCTGCGGTAGTGCAACGTGGCGTATGAGTGATGTTGCAGCCAGAGCGGCTTCATCGGTGACCAAACAGCGAATGGCCACCACTAAAACCGTAAAGGTAAGGGGGCGAGACTAATTCAGGTAACAGGCGTCATCCGCGATCATAGGCACTGCAAAGGGAAGAGCCAGATGCAACTCAAAACGATAAGTTTTGTGGATTTTTTACCTTGAATGGGTTTGTCTATAAGCCAAAGAAAATAAATGAGAAAAATATACGATTAAACAAACCCTAATACCTTATAAATAAAATTGAATTCCATTGCACATATCGTTTAAAAATAAATAACATATTTTTGTAGTAATAACATCACTACTTTTAGCTCACCGTTTTGTGTAATTTAATTAATTAAACCTAATTAAAAACTCAACACTTATTATTGATTAATTTTTTCTTTGATTTTCTGTGGCGACCTAAAAACTTTAAAGGGATAAATGCTTTTTATAATTGTGACCCAAAAGGGAAACTCAACGGCTTTTGGCTTTTTTTTTTGTTTTGCTGGGGATTAACTTTTTATCAAACTGTATTGAGTTACCACAGAGCAAATTCACAATTAATCATTTTAATTGGAATAAGTATGTATTTTTTAACTTATTTAGAACTAGAAAAAAATAGCGTTGAATTCAGTGTTTATTAGGTAACAAAAACAACGACCCTGGGCTAAGTTACTTGCCAGATCACCGACCAATTAAAATAATTTATAAGCCTATTATGGAACAAAAAAAAAAGAAACAATATAGACAAAAACAAAAGGAGACAAATTAATTTCACTCTTATTTATTTTCAATTGTTTGCTGCGTGCCCCGTAAAATATGACCGCCTCTGTCCGAGTCCGTGTCCGTGTCCTTGTGTGTCCTGTGTGTGCACGTGCTCGTGCGAATTGCATCAAACTTATGCGCATTCATTTCATGCCGCGGCCCATGCCGCCGACCACGCAGCAATTTAAAACGCGCTTTAACTTAATTTTTATTGTTGTCGTGATTCTGCCCCACACCCGTCCCCGTCGTCAGCATCATCATCAGCAACAACATCATCGTCATCATCAACATCAGCGTTCGTGGTATGTGTGGATTGCATTTTTATTTTAATTAAAAAGTCGTCATCACAAAGCGAATCGGTCGAGTCCATTCCTGCCCCGATTCAAGTGGCCATCGTTCGATGCCAAATGTATTTACGGCTTCATTTTGTTTGATTGTTTATTGCCGAGTTCTTTCGAGGCTCTTACTTCTACTGCAACTCCAGCTCCGACTCCGGACTCCCCAGCTCCCAATTCCCGACTCTCGACTTTCGACTCCGGCAAGTGCGTTAGTCGGTTAGTTAAAACCCAATCTTTTGCATTCACATTATTATCAATTAAGTTGAAACCCAGTTTATAAAGCGCTATTACTTCTGGGAAGAGCCACGATAAAATGTTTCAAAGTTGTTGGTTTCTTAGGATAATACTCACTAATACATAAATGTGCAAGCCTTTATTTAAGTATGGATCCCTCTGCCTATACCGTTTCCTTTCCGGAAGTTAAAAATCTAGTTTTCAATTCTTCCACTGGGTATAAAAATAAATAAATTCTGGTTCAGCTAGAATTCCCTTTTAAAAAGTTTTAATTACTTATAAAAAAGCTTAACTAGACAAAAAACAAATAACACTAAAAGCAATTGACAAAAGCTAATGAAGGTCTCAAAAAAAATGAGAAAGCAAAGGCGTCACACTTTTTTCTGAATTGCTCCCACACTTTAAAGGCCAAAGGTTTTTGCTTGACATATGTTAACGGTTTAGCATAACAGAGGTGTGAAATGTTTTGCTCAATTCGACTTCCTGCACTCGCATTAAGTCTCTGTTGATAAAATGAGCTCCACTCAAGCTGCATTTCAACTCAGTGTTAACTCAGCCGCTTACTCTCCCAGTAAATTCCGCTCAGGGCAAGTTAAGAGCATTACTTCTCTCTGGATTTTATCGTTTGAGCTACATTTTCTTAGGTTTAGCATACTCTTTATTCTGACTACTCCACTCCACTTGTAACTCAACTCGAAACTCAATTTCTCTTAAGCCAAGTTAAGAGCACATGTGGACTCTCGAGCATATTTTAAGTCACTCACTGTGAGTTGGACTCCATAACTCACTCACTGACCGAGCAAAGTTCTCCACTCGCTGCACATTTTGTGAAGCACTCATTTCAGCGCCAGGCAGCTTGCCAATTCGAGTATTTCAGCACCGTCACATGCAAATGTTGAGAAATAATAGCACACACACAGGCGGCGAAAGGCGATGAAAGCGCAGCGCTCCGCGTACATGAATGCAGGTGAATAAAAAATTCAAGCAATTTGCAATGATTTATGATTTTGATAAATTTTCTTCGGGTGACTTTATTATTTTTCCTAATAATGATCTATGACAATGTGTGGCAGCCAGCGTGCAAGGCATGCATGACTATTAGCTATAAAAAATGAATGAAAAGGCCATTATTATAGTTGAATAAGGTACAAGCTTAAATTAAAACTAAATTAATAAATAAAGTAGGAATTAGCTAACTTCCATGAAAAGCAACAAAAAATGCTTAAACCTAAAACCAACAAATCATACTTTCATTAAAAGTATATGGTATGCGGCGTAAAGTTAAAGGTGTATTTTTTCTCAAACATAAAAGGAATGCAAAAAATAAACTTTCCATAAAAACCAGCTTTAAAGCCCGCTTAAATGTATTTAAATTTGTATTTCAACAAAGCATTTCCACACGATAGAAATGTATGCCACTACATTTTTTGTTCAGCAAGGTCAGTTTTTTAGACAGCCTCAATCTCTTATCGCCATCATGAATTTCACACATTGTTTCAGCAACAAATTTGAAGCAATAATAAATGCATTTTCATGTAATTGCCCTTCGGCCGTCACAGTCCGCTCGCCCTCACTTGCCAAAAATATCAAAACTTTATTGAGGCAAAAAGTTTGGCATGTCAGCAAAAAATGTTCCGGGGCAAATAACAACAACTGCTGCTGCAATAACAAAAACGCCATCACTACATCGCATAAATAAGGAAACATTTGAACTATAAACCAAAAGCAAGAACAACTCCTAAAAACAGCACCAGCACCCAGCAACAACGCCAAAAAATAGCACACACCGAAAACTTGCCTAGTCAGAGCGACAAATTACGGCGAAAATAACGCAGCGAAAGGCGAAAACAAAACCGAACAAACAGTCCCAAAAAAAAAAGCACGCACACACAATACAATGAGAGCGTTGCTGGTGTCTGTAAAAAAAAATAAAATCCTAATCCAGGATTCATACCAGAAATTTAAAATCAATAAAGGCAGTCGGAATATTGCAGAGCGTTTAAATTAAACTACAATTTTCGAGTTTTAAATTACAAAATAATGAATGCCTGACGAGGCAAAGAGCAAAGAATAAGGATAGCAATTATAATAACTCAAGCCAGAGGTCGCCCTTAATTAATGGAAAACAAACTACGTATGAGGCAGCTGGATATCGATTTACGAGTTCACATTAAATAATAATACCCAAGCCTAAGAAAAAATAAACTATGAACCTGATGAGGTGAGTTAAACTTTAATATTAGTCAGAGGATGAGCCTCTACCCTTATCAAAGCCCTATCAACAGCAGGACCATGATGATGTTTCGTCGGAGCTTAACTCGACTCTGAATCCCCGCCAGGACATTTGGCATGTCAACTTAATTGCCTCGAATTAACTTTCCGCTTTTGCTCTGCAAAGCCATACATAAGCAACAGCATTTTTGGGAGCTGGTGGCCAAGCCAAATTTTGGACAAAAGTTTGATCACATTTTTGGGCCAAAAACGCCTGTGTGCCCGGGCGTTATTTTGGCTCTTTTCTGTTTGGCGTGTTTTCCCCCTTTCGGTGCTGATTTATGCTGCACAATTAAATGCCAACGCAGTTGTTGGCGCTTGCTAATTTAATTAGCGGCATTCAGGGGTCTCGGTCTCCGTGTTGCAAATAGTTTTTAAACATTTTGACAGTCTGATGTTTTGCGAGGTAAATAAGCGATTTATTTCGATGCCAACACTGAAAATGGACGCATATTCAGTAAATATATATTTTATGTCCGGAAAATTAAGTGCCATGAGAGCGTATAAAGGGTTAATATTATGCTGAACATCATCTGTTCATTTCTATAAATTATGAACAAATATTAAATTGAAAAGCATTTCTCTTCACTTAAACATTTTATCATGAAACGAATCACGTCAACCTGGCTTTTTATGCTTATATGTATATGGTTGCTGTTTGCAAAAATTTAGAGAGCGAAACCACAAGTCATATTCCTTCTTATTTTTAGCAGAAAGAAAACTCAATCTTAAAAATACATTTTAAGCTCCAAGCACATTAATATAAAGATACCTTGAAATAATTATTTCCTTGACACTGTAAGTATTAAGAATTAAATGACATATTGATAAATGTATCATTTTCTTATTATTTCATCAATGTCTTATTCATGCCGCTATCGATTGGATTTGCACACAACTCGCACAGTTTGGGCAGTTTAATGAACGAAATTCCAATATCCAGGCATACGCAGAAATGCATTTATTGGTCAGATTTTTTTTAATAAAGCGCCATGCATACACAATTCGTTTTCTTACGTCAGGCGCAAACGCACACTGGTACGTCCACAGGATCCAATACTCGCACGTGTGCATGTGTGTGCACATAAACTCAAACGCATTAAGGACTATCGTGCGTCCAGCAGACACGACACAGAGCCAACGACAGCGACAGCGACAACGACGTCGGCTCAGCTGCCTGGATTCGTGGGCTGATTAAAACTGATTTATTGCTTTAAATGCAATTTACATAAAAATCAGACAATAAGTTCTGCTGAACGGTACGCTTTTTTGACTTTGTACGTTGTAAATATTCAGTGGGAAATTCTTGCATAAAAGCAAATAGTTTGATCGAATAAATTCAATCCTTTTACTCATACCTCCTATGTGTGTGTGATTTGTGAGAGGCGATTTAGAACTCAATTTATATATTTAACCAAATAGACTTTGAGTCTGCTTGGTCTTTTATTTATGAATAATTTTATTTATGCTTTCGGTAAATACATTTAGTAAACACTTTGTAAAACAGGATGAGTTTGATTAAAATGAATTAGTTGATGAAAAAATAAAGAAATAAGTTTTATCTCAGTGGGTTTATTTAGTATGTAGATTTTAGGTTACATAAGTACACATATTTTAAATTAAATAAATAAACTTCTCTCCCTCACAAGGGCTTAACAGATGCACATACTCCCATTCCCATTCCCCGACATGGAACACCGAAAGTCTGTGCTTCACTTAGATTTGCAACTTGATTACAGTTACTTTTAATTATATAAATTAGCTTGGCTTCTTTTTTATTCGATGTGTCGCCCATGAGGACCCTGTGCTTCTGTGACAGCCAGCAGATCGCTTTCGCAAATTTTCGGCTGCCTAGGAGAAGGACACACCGCAGAATAAAGTGATGGCTCCTGTGGCTGGCCGCATATGTGGGCCAACTTAGTGGCAATAAGTTAAATTAGCATAAACTTAATTAGCATAAGAGTGCTGGGCCAACTGGGAGACAGATAGAGGCCAGGTGGGTGGCGCTGGTTGCTAGATTCGCCCAGCCCCTCACTCGGCACAGCTTCTGCCTCCCCTGTGCATATTTCACAGCAAATCCGCAGCGCATTAAAAGAAAATACGTGGCGAAACGGAAAAAAATAAAATAAAATGCACAGCAAAACAATGAAAGCGGAGCGAAAAGGCAGTAGTAGCAGCAGCAGTAGCAGCAGCAGTGGCAGCGCGCCTGGGGATTGTGCCAATGAAGTAAGGACCGCACACAATGTTGCCCAGGTTGGAGGTTGGATGGCAGCAGTACGCTAAGTGACTGCTGTTACACATTTAGCCAGGGCTGATGGGATTGCCAGGCGATATGGAGAAGCAGATACGGCCAAAGCTGCAGATACGTTTACAGTTTACAGGTTACAGTTAGAGCTGAGAGCCGAGAGTGCCCGGCCGGCATTCGCATATGAACAAATGTACACGACTCCTGGTCCCACCTGGCGCTGGCGCCCGTCCCCCAGAGCGACCAGAGGAGCGCGACAAGATAAAAGCAGCCCCACTAAATCTGCTGTATGTGCGTCCAGGGACCCAGCGGGCAAGCCAGCTCAGCCAACCATCCACTGCAGTTCTCGTTCTCGTTCTCGTCGTGCTCGTTTCAGTACCGCTTCCTTGGCAACGCTGCGTATGAGCAATGCCCGTATCGTGGGGTGAGGCTCCTGGTGGATTTGGCAACTGGGCCTTATTGCGGTCTCCTGCATGTACAAAATAATGCGCTCAAAATTTTTCCGCTCGTTGGGTTCACTTAGACCAAATGCATTTTTATGAAATAAATAAGCGCAATCTGCGCCATGCTTTACACATGCACTTAATTCAGATTTTACCACAAAATGGTATTTATCGGCTATTAGGGCGCTGCAAGCAACCGCTGCTGGCCATATATTTTAAAATATTGAGTGAGCTCTTTTGAGGGGTCTGTCAGTGGCCTGTTCATTATTTAAATAAGGAGTACCTTGTCGGTAGTTGTGTTTTAATTAAATACAGCAAATTCTTGGGTAATATATTTGGGGGAAACATAAATTATTCAATGGAGGTTGATTCTACATAGAATATTATGTATTTGTTGATGTTCTTCCTCAAATATATTGTTCAGGATACAGTATCGTTAGATAGATGAATTAGCTGTAATTATGGATGCTAATGGAGAGGAAACATCAGATAATATATATCAACAAAAATGTCGCGTTCGATATTATATCGAAAATATCGTAAAGTATGATATATCGCAATTTAAAGTATGGAAAAACATCGCATTTAACGTTAACACATCGACATTAAGGACGAAAAATTTCGAAAATTGCTAAAATATCAAACCGAATATCGTGATATCGCACATATATCGCAACGTTAAAATATTGATATATATATCGCCCATTGCGTCAAATATCGATAAAATATGTATATATATCATATTTCGACATCATTTCGATATTATATCGAAAAGTATTCTTTCATTCTTTCATTCTTTATTCAAAGGTTAACAAAAATTTACTGTTAACATTAAAAATATAATAATAATAATAATAATAATAATCTTAATCTTAATCTTACCCCCAACCGGGTAGGAGAACTTTTTAGCGATATGCTCCGTCTCATATCGGATGGGTTGGGGTGAAGATTTACAAACTAGACAATAAGTACGACAGAATATTAGATACATTTAATGACAAGGATATATACAAAAGAAGAAATATATACAAAAACATTATGTAGAGAAATACGAACGGAAACAAATTCGATATTATCATCAAAATTAAGTGTTATACGATCAGACGGAAGGGTCGATTTAACAGCAATTAAGACACCGCCTCCTGTCCGGTTAGAGCGATCACAACGATAAATATTATAATTGGATGATACAATTTCGTAATCAGACACAGATGAATTCAACCAGGTTTCAGTAAAAACAAGTACGTT
>VNJO01012246.1:0-56545 GCA_008042535.1 Drosophila tani | reverse complement strand
TTATACATTTTCTTCGAGTGTAATCCACAGCAGCAAAGTCAGAGGAGCGCTTACTGCCATGAACATCGATTTTCATGTGATTTGTGTAGACGTGTTTGGGTTTTATTGATTTTCACTTGATTCCCTCCATATGCTTGAATATACTTAAGCCGGTACGTGCACATCTCCATCTCCATTCTCCGCTCTCCACTGGCCACTCTCCGCTCTCCACTGCTCATTGGCATTCGCACTCGCTAGCATCATCCCAGGCCATTTCAGTCAGTCCCTCCCAGGTCGGTCGTTGTCGACAGCAGCCGAGCAGCTCTAATGTCAGGATCATGCGAGGTTATCAACATAATTTCGAAAACCACCCATCCGCACCAGCCATCGCCGCCTCCATCCACATCCACATCCACCCACAACATCTCTCTAGTTTATGATGTAGTAGATTTCTGTTTCTTTTCCTGCATCATCATGAGGATGATGATGATGGCAGCGGCGGTAGTGGAGGCCAGTAGTGGTGGCGATGAGGCAGATGGGCGCGTGTGCGGTTTGATAAGACGCCAGCGATTCGGCTCCATTTCGTTTGACTTTCATGTGCCTTCCCCTTGATGGTCCAGGGCGAGTTAAAGGAAACACTCTTTCTATTTTTTAAAGGGGAACTAGACCAGTTAAGGCTGCAAAGCTAGGAAGTAATTACTAGAGATTATTTAGGTATTTAAATATTAAATTACTATTTATATGGTCAAGGTATAATCAGCTTAAGCTCTTTCATTAACTTGATACCTGGATCAGCATCAGTCCCTTCAATCAGGTCTTTTTATCAGTTTCAAAGGTATTTATTACCTTTCAACTTAAACCTTTAGTAAAAACATTTAAATATATAAACGATAAGAAATTCAGCAAACTGCAAAAATAAATATTATTTAAATATTAAATTACAATTTCATTAACTTGAATCCTTGATCCAGCATCCTCAGGCAAGTCGCTTTAGTCAGGTCTTTTTATCAGTTTCTAAGGAATTTATTACCTTTCAACTTAAGCCTTCAGTAAAAACATTTAAATATATAAAAGATAAGAAATTCTGCAAACTGCAAAAATAAATAAATTCCAGGCTTGCTTCCTTTGTAGTTTTAGCTTTTCTCTGACTTCATTTAAGCTGAAAAGATAAAAAAATATGAATTAAAGCTTTAATGCCGAAACCAAACCCATTTTCGATTCATCTAAAGTAGCTGGAAGTCGGAATCGGAATCGGAAACTGGGAGTCCACCGGCCACAGACAAGGATTGTTGCGCAACAAAGAAATTGAAGTATTTGCCAAGCGGGGAAGACTTGGAAGAACAAGGCGAGCAATTGCCATCAAGTGATGGTCCCCATTTATTTGAGGCAGTGCGCTAAGGCAATCAAAGGGCCTGCTGGCTGGCTGGCTGGGATGGCATTCCTGGATGACGACGACGACGACTACTACTCGACTCAGTTGCCGGGCGGGCTCGTTACTCATTTCGTTTCGTTTCGGCTGACATCTGACATGATTATGTACATTTGTCCCCTGGTGGTGTCGCCATTGCCCCTTCCATCTAACCGCAAAAAGCTGACGCAATTTACATTGCGAGGCGGGCAGAGGGGTAAAGAATGCACTAGAACAATTCTAATAGCGAGTTTTATTGTTAAAGATATTAATAATAACGATAATAGAAATAATAAAGGTAATATTAAAACAAAAATTAAAATATCTAGAGCCTTTTACTATATAAATAAACAATTTAAATATTCGGGGGATACCTCAGAGATAACTAGTGTATTGAAAGTTACTTTTATTGTTAAAGATTTTAATAGAAGTAATTTTAAATATATAAATAAATATATCTAGAGCCCCTTACTATATAAATACATCATTTAAATATTCAGGGGATCACTTTAATCAATTTAAAATCACTTTAAAAAGAGTCAAAAAGTAGGCAATAAAATGTTTGAGTAAAGGAAATCAGTACAAATTTGATATTATTTTGACGACACATTTTGTGACTTAGTTTTAGACGCCTTTTAAGATGATTTTAAAATGTTAGAGGTTCTTGTGAAATACCAAAAAAATCATAAATAATATAATAAGATATTATTAAATCATAAATCATAAAAAATGTATTTCTTTTCTCTTATAATATCCCTAAATATAAAGGCTTTAAATCTTTAATTTTCAATTATTAAAAAATCTCCTATTGCGCATACATTTTTGTTTCTCTCAGTGCACCCTCGACGACCACACCAACTCTAATCTATCAGCGGTCTTTGCGCTTTGCGCTTACCTCGAATATTTTGCACTTTTCCTTTTTGCGGGCGACGAGTGCTCCTTATCCCGGCTTTCTCATTCACACTTCCTCCTCGTGTTTTGGCCGCTCTCCACACACACACACACACTCATATTCGGCAGGATTGCTTGCCTGCCTGCCTTGCTTGCCTTTCACGAGGACATGGCGCGGCGTGGCGCGGCATGGCTGGCTGGCACAAGTGTCCTTACAACATTTTTTACTTTGTAACGCAAATTCTGAAGTAAGCATGAATAATGCATGCATTGTGTGTAATTCTTCAAGTACTTTGCCGTGCCGACGACAAGCACACATCAGCGGCCCAGTTACACCCCTCCGAGGTCCTGAGTCCGGACTAACCCCACGCCGTATCCCTGATGCCATACTTACTACCCACAAACCTATTTATATTTGGCTGTTTCGCAAACTTGCGGTGTTGGCGGCTGCCGAAATTTATAGCGAGCTTTTTGAATTACAAATTCGTTTAAATAATTCGGAATGCGCGCCCAGCTCGCAGCATTTAAATAAACTACTTTTTGGGATAAAAAGGGGAACTTACTTGGCTCATAATATCCTGGAACTTCTTTCAAGACCATGTTAAGGTATAAGAGTAGGCATTTTCTTGGCTTTAACTTGAGGCAATCCTTGGTAGAGTATTTAATTGTTCAGGAATTTGTGGCTGGTATATAAAGTTAATTCAGAGAGCTCCCATCATCGTCCATATTCCAATAGTTCAGCATTTCGTGAGTATTAAAGACCTTAAATGGCATATCAACTCCCACAACGCCGCCACAGAACTTACGTGTTGAGTATGGAGTGTCGTGTCCCATGGCTTTACGAATACCCCTAACCCCGTGACCAATCAGCTGGTCCATCGAGCAGCCCAGAAGCCTCCCCTTGATTTCCTCGAAATATGCACTGGCTCTATGGGCATTAGCTCCAATGGCCATGGCCTGGCAGTCGATCACATTGCCGAACGGCATCACATGGTAAATATGAGGCCGCTGCTCAACATAGCGGGCGAAAAGCATTCCCACCTTAAAGGGTTCATAGGGGGACCGGGAGGGTAAGAACTCCGGGACCCGCAGCCTAGAGTTGTAAGAGAGCATGTAACAGGATATCTTGACGACATCTGCTATGTCACCACCCAAAGCCATTCCCAGGTGCGAGTCAAGAGCTTGGACCCTTCCGAAGAAGTAGGATAGGTAAGCGATGAGCACGGCGTAGTCATTATTCTTCAATCCCACGATGGTCAGTCTCCGGTTTGCGACATAATCCACATCGAGGATGCCACGTGTGTTATTCGGTAACATTTTTGTGCAAAAATATATATAGGTACGAGTACGAGTATATTTCTTCCCGAAATAATTTGATTTGACAAGGTAGGAAGCCCTTATCTGGTTTGAGTTGAAAGTTAAGGCAAATGCCACTTTAAATATATTTTTTTGCCTTACATTATTTTTCTATATTTGCAAGTTTTTCCAGGTATTGCCTTATGTTTAGCTATTCTGTCGGCCTCTAAGCGAATCGATATTCACTTGAAAATGCAAACAGAGCAAGAAGCTAATAATGCAGCAGAATTACTGCCACGCCCATTTAAGTGAGCCTTTTGGCCTCAATAATGCAGAAATCAAAGAGCCCGCAGCCGTCGTCCCATGACGGAGACAAAACCGAGTCCAAACCGCACAGTCCGGTGCGTTATTTGCCTTTGGTAGGGAATTAAGTGCTAGTCCCACTTTGTCAGGTTCCCACAGTTGTCAAAGGCCGCCCCCTAGTTACTGCCAAGGCAAGGTAATATTATAGCAATAGCATTAAGACAGAGCCCTAGGCAAATATTATCAAGAAAAGTCAAATGGCAATTTCTATCTGCATAATTCAGCAGTTCCTACTTGATTTGTCATTTGTCGCCTGATTTTTCCACGTAACTTGTAATTTAACTAAGGTATTAAGTAAGTAATTATAAAGAATGGCTAAAGCCACGTAAGTCATTGGCTTATATTTTCAGTGGCCTTAGTTGTTGTTTAATACTATTAGTGACCCTTAACACAGCTGCTGGCTTACAGAATTAAAAACCTCACCCTCCTCCTTGATGGAAATTCACTTAGTCATTTTCACAGCCATTAGCCGGGGCCAGAAAATGCTGAGACGAGCAAGGAATTTCCTTTACTTTCCTTTTTTTTTTTTTTTCACGTCCGAGGAGAGTCACGTCAAGTGGACAAGCCCCTGAACGCATGTTGCTGACCAAATGAGCAGGGCCAATCCCGCCTCCACAAACTGTGTCCCGGAGAGGTAGCCGAGAGTTCAAACTTTGAAAAGTTTTCAGCTTTTCACTTTTTTCTTTTCAATTTGAAGAAAGAACCTCCCCCTCCTGGTCGGGGGAAGCTGTGGAGCGTCGTTAATGGTTTTTGCAAAACTTATGAAACAAACTATATACAGGATGGAGTCCGGCGGGGTCCACTGAAGTCTGCCCACTCCCTGGTCAAGTTGGGCTTCTGCTCGGCTGCTGGTGATGCCGACCTGCACGTCAAAGACATTTTTGCCAAGCAGAACGAGGGTGGCTTTAAAAATAGTAATAATAATAATATAGCAAAGATTTTCAGAATTCAAACCAAATTAGGAAAGGTTGGGAAAATATCATTATAAGTCTTAAGAATAAAGGCTTAATATTGAGATTCTGCAAAGGCAAAAACCTAAATTAAATATAAATTAATATATAAGTCGGAACGGGGCAAATCAAACGTCTATATCTTATAACTTACACCGGGAAATTAGTATGAAAAGATATAAAAATCAGCAGAAGTTCGATTTATGTATTTATTACTTATTTTATTGATTATTTTATTTATTCATAATTATTTTATACACGTCAGCAAGGTTCTCCAATCGAATGGATCCATGTACGTGCCTATAAACTTCGGCTTCCCGAAGTTAGCTTCCTTTCTTGTTTTTTTTTGACTCTTCCAACAGCCGTTGCGAACTCCAGTTCTATCAGGAAAGTCGAGATACCAATCATCAGTTTTCTTCTGCTTTTGGCAGCAGGCTTCCTGTCCGCAAAACACGTTCCACAACCGCAGAATTGCCTAATCGGCGGACATGGACACTGAGGAGGCTCCCTGGCAGGTGTCCTTGCAGGTCAATGGACAACATTGTGGTGGTTACATCTATAGCGCAAGGATTATCATTACTGCTGCCCATTGCTTCTATAAAATTATTGGCCTTCCGTCCTAGCGTCTTTTTCATGTCAAGGCATTCCTTATTCGCGCCGGATCCGAGCTAAAAAGATCCCGCAAAACTCTTGTTACTGTGTTGGCGAAAAAGTGCCACGAGGCACCTTAATATCGGACACGTCATGATCAGCAACCAAGTAAAGGCAATTCATTTGGCTACAGAGGATCCTGCTCCAGGATCAGCGGTTTTATCAACTGGCTGGGGACAAATAGTTGAGAGAGAGTTCTGCGATCGTCCGCCCAGAAGGTCTGCAAGAAAATTAATATTTATATTGGAAAATTTGTATTTACCATATGTAAGGGATCTCTACCTGGGAGGACAAAGGATGCCATTTGCGCTGGAACTGCTGGACACTCGGCTTTCTCTGGTGGACCTTTAGTGTTTAACAATACGTGAGTGGGAGTTGCTTTTTTACCCAAAGAAAAAGGCCAGAAAAGGGCTTAGACTGCTCCTTCTTGTTAATAGATGACGTGGCTCAGGATATTGATTACCCATCCAGTCATCTGTTAACAAGAACAAACGGTCTTAAACCATTTTCTGGCTTTTTTTTTCTCTGGGTATTCAGCAACTCTAAACTGCGGGGGGTTTGTGGTGTACTTCAGTGTGGATCACTATTTCAAGTGGCTTATAGGGCACTTAAATCTCTTATTTATAGGAACGGAAGCATTCTTTGGGAGGCCGAAGTTGATATACCCTTGCGGCTTCATTGAAATGGATATCAATTGAAAAAATCTTACTGAATAAAAACACCGAACTTTTGATGTTTTCCTATCTTCTCATATTTATTGACCAATCGCTCCTATGGCAGCTTTTTGATATAGTCTTCCGATCTGACCCATTTCGGACTTATACGTAGAAAGAAGACTATCTGCTAAGATGCATTCAGATAGCTCGAAAACTGAGGGATTAGTTTGCTCAGTAACGGAACTACAGGCGGACAGAGAAACGAACAGACGGACAGAGAGATGGTCACACAGACGTACAGTTAAACGGATAGTTATACGGACAGTTAGACGGACAGTTAGACGGACAGTTAGACGGACAGTTAGACGGGCAGTTGGCCGGCCAGTTAGAGGGACAGTTAGACGGACAGTTAGACGGACAGTTAGACGGACAATTAGACGGAGAGTTTAACGGACAGTTAGACGGACAGTTAGACGGACAGTTTGACGGACAGAGAGATGGGCAGACAGACGGACAGACAGACGGACAGTTAGACGGACAGTTAGACGGACAGTTAGAGGGACAGTTAGACGGACAGTGAGACGGACAGTTAGACGGACAGTTAGACGGACAGAGAGTTGCGCAGACAGACGGACGGATCATGGCTAAATCGTCGCGTCTGGTGATGGTGTCGAAGAATATATATTCGTTATGGGGTCGGAGATGCTTCCTTTACTGCGTCGCAAACTTCATGTCAAAATAATGATACCTCTTAGGGGTATATTAACCCATGCAACTCGTGTTGCTCAGGAATTTATTATGCAACTCGTTTCGCTCAAGACTTTATTACGCAACTCGTTTCGCTCTGACCTTTTCGCGATTCGATTATAGCGCGACATACATATTATCGCTTTTGGCACGCTTCGCTTCTCATGGCCACCCTGACATCAGCCATTGCGATCCCCAGTTCTAAAAGTCAAGATGATGATCACCTATTTTCTTCTGCCTTTAGCAGCCGCAGGACTTTCGCAAGACCGCAGGACTTTCGCCCACCCACAACCGGAAACCCGCATAAGTAACGGAAGGAACATGGAAATTACGGATGCCCCCTGGATGGTGTCCCTGCAGGTCCTTGGACACCATCATTGTGGTGCTACCATCTACAGCGACAGGATTATCATAACTGCCGCCAACTGCTTCTATTTAAAGTTGGGTGTTAATGTTTATCGTCGTGTGCATACCAAAGAATTCCTTGTAGTGGCAGGATCCAAGTTCAAAAGTTCGCGCGATAACATTGCTGCAGTGTCACAGGCATGGCACCACGAGAAATTTACAATCAAGCCATTGAATATCGAATACGACATTGGCATTATGAGAGTAAGAAAGCCACTTCCTACCGGCAGGCATGTAAAGCCAATTCCATTGGCTCTGGCGAATCCTCAGCCAGGATCAAGAGTCCTATCTACGGGCTGGGGACTAATGATTGGTCAGCCCGCGCAATACATCTTACCAGAAGTTCTGCAGGGCGCCAACCTTTCTGTTTTACCCGCTTCCTATTGTCAGCAATCTCGGATTGGTTATACCATTTGTGCTGGAGCTGGATATTCGGGATGCAAAAGAGACGCTGGGGGTCCCTTGGTTTTCCAAAATACATTGGTGGGAATTCTCTCTGGCGGGCCTTCGATGTGCATTGGTCCTGTAATCTTCACCAGTGTGGCCCACTTTAACAAATGGCTTACACATGTCGCTGGGACCATACTATTAAATAAAAAAACTTAAAGAACTGAGAGACTATTTCTGATTTCGAAAAATTCTTAACTCTAAAACTTACTGCTTTAAGTATAAAAGAACCAATACTTTTGGTAGAAACCCTCGCATCTGGATGCCGCAGTATAATGTCACGTACTTTCACTTTTCCACCTCAACCCAAGTTGGCGGCCGCCTGCCGCTCAGAAAATGGCCAGAGCTCAGCGTCAATGCGTCGTCCTTCGAAAACGAACCTATTCAAAGCCTTCATGCGTTTGAATTCTATTAGCTCAAGAAAGGATTTTCTGTGCTTTGGAAGGACGAGGACGAGGACGATAGCGAGGACGAGTGCGGTAGAATGGGCTTGGGAATGAGAAGGGGCCAGGCTGCGGCTGCTGTCACAAGCACTTTTTCAGCGCTACGTTTGCCGTTTACCCCGAGGGTGTATTTTCATCATTTTCATTTCAGCGTTCGGACCGGTCCTGGTCCTCCTCCTTGCTCCAGATCCCGATTCTCTGGTCGTGCCATGCACATCCAATTGACATTTCAGCTTAAGTCATTGTGTAAGGCAGCAACAAAGGGAGCGCCAACAAAACGGAAAGGAAAGCAAGCAAAGTCCGGACAAGTAGCAAGCTGAAGCTGTCCGCCGTTCAAACACCCGGGATCCACAAGGCAGAGATGGCAGAAAGGCATAAAAACCTCTACCTAGATATTATAAAAATATATATTCAACAAATAATTTTATTAGGTAATTTAATTTAATTTACTTTAATAGAATCCGTAATCCGTTACGATGTGATGTGATGGAATATTTTTTTCAGGACGAATTTTCCATTTGAAAACGAAATATTGCTCCTGGAATTTACACTTGGGAATTTTAGTGCAACGCAAGCTATAATTGCGTTGTGCTTTGGACTTTGTTTATCTCTCTTCTCTTGTAGGGATTATATTTGACTTATTTTCTTTTTATAAGTCTATCAAAAAATCTAAAGTTATTTTTGTTTGGACTTTTCTGGGCTCCTTTGGCATCACTACAGGATCCAGCCAATCCCTCCCAGCTGCACAGCCGTACATTTATTCTGCTCACTGTGCGAAAAACAAAGCTCGACGAAGGAAGTAAAGTGCAAAAGCTGCAACGGCAACAAAGCCGCACACAATTACCGAGAGCAATGTGCCCACCACCCACCACCCATCACTTGGCAGTGTCGGAGGAGGACGTTGGCGCCCGAGCCCTTGGTCGAACTTTCGTGTTTACACAAAAACATTTAGACTGATCCCAGCGCATAGTGGGGGTGTTAGAATGTGGGTTAATGGACGAGGAAAAGGGTGAAGAGCAGGGAATGCAGGATTTTATAAGATTGACGGCGAAGCAGGAGGAGGATGAGGGACATTCCCTGGGGATTGCAGAATGGTGCTCGACAACACACCTCATAGTTTGCCTGAATTAACATCCGATTCGAAAGAATTTCAGGTATGCATTTGAACACGGGAACTTGGTTGCTTCGGTGTTAAGTACACTTAGCTTAAAATTCGTGAACTTTATTAAATAAACTTTTCCTATTTTGCATTGTATGATTGTGTGATTTTTTGCTAAATATATTTACTAGAAGAGTTACTTACTTAATCCCTAACTTAATTTATAAAAATCCTGGCTCAAAACTAGTATGTTTGGTTATTTAAAACTTTGTCGCTGAATTCGTACTTGGGAATTTTAAGTGCTATACCTAGAACAAATTACGCGTGATGTAGGAAGACTTATTCAGCTTTATAAATTTCTGGCTTTACACAATCAAAGATGTTTGTTTATATTTAATGCACTTTGAATTTATGATTTAAATTAAATATTTTTTAAAGTTATTTATTTATTTATTTAGGCTCTGCTTTAATGTAGCTAAATATAGCTACTAGGCCTTAATCTAGATTAATAATTATAATAATATTAATTATACATCGATTGATTAAAAGAGTTGGTTAATTTTAAATACAAAATTGGAGAACATTTTTAAAAGTTGCATGACTTAATTTCAGCTTGTGACTCTTCTTCTGATACCCAAAACCGAACGTAACTCATTTTTAAAGGCTCGAATTTTCGGAAGCAGCTCCTCCGCTGATAACCCAGGCGGCTGCTCCTTCACTGTCGCCACTAACAACGCGCCAAATGAAGGCAATATCTCAAATGGGAACCACATAAACGAAATAATAAATACCAAATGATTTCATAATGAATGTTGAGAAGGGCAGGAAGGCATTCGGTGGCCCGCCTAGAAACCAACCAACCAACGTCCTACTCCGCCCTCGCCTGTCTTGGTCCTGTCTTCGTCGTCATCCCGGTTGGCATTTCTTTTATTACAGAAATTGCGAAGGAGATATAAAAAAAATTCTTAATTTCGTTTCGTTTCATCAGCAGCAGCGACAAGATTTACAACATACTGTGAGCATAAAATAAAAATCTTATTTTTCTTCAAATGCGTCGGAGGGTGGACAACCGGCAAGCGAAATAAATAAATAAAAAAAAAAAAAAAATAGAAAATAGAAGAAGAGCCAGCGGAATAGAATGAATAAAAATACTCGAACGTACAAAAGCATCCACCCATTGTCTGTGCTGGAAGAGATTGTTCGGGGGGCGTTGACAACCTTAATAGTTATAGAGGGAGCAGCAAGTGGATCGGGGTTCGCTATACCAGGATGGGGATGGGGATGGAGACCCACGCACTTGGATGTATGTGAATGGTATATGGGATATATGTGCCTCGACAGCGAATGCAATAAAACGCACATGTGAGAGACTCTTCGCTCCTGCTTGTGATTCCCCGCCGCTGCTGTCTCATAATTTCTGTGTGGTTGGCAAATAAATTTGATTTTGAGCGAATTGCCGTAGATTGACTCGCTCTCACCCACTGTGGCTGACGACTGACTGCGAATTTAAGTTAACTCCATATGGGTTTTACTGCCACGACAGTGATGGTTCGCTATGATCGAAAGAGGAAGCTAAATAAAGGGATATAAAATAGATTTAAAAAAACATTTTAAGGATGTTATTTCTTTTAATTTAGCTGATACTTTTTTGTATAGACTAGAAATACTTTATACATAATACATAATATTTTATTCCAACAAAGAAAATAGAAATGTTGATGATTATCGACTCAACATTGTGTTGCTGAATTCGTACTTGGAATTATAGGAGCGGTTCGTCCGCTTAAAGTTAAAAGGACAGAAAGGTATTTATATTATTTTGATAATATAATAATTTATATAATAATATTTCGTTATTATAAGTGAATAAAAATATTTAAAAAATCAATATTAAACGCGTAAAAGAACAACAAATCCTAAACTCGGAGACTTAACCCCTTACCATTTAGTCATGTCTGCCATTTTAAGCTCCAAAGTCGTAGAATATAGAATAAAAGACTTAAACAAATTTTAGGTTCTTAGAAGAAAAGCCAAAAAAAGCCATGTTGGCTTGACATGATTGCCAATTTGGGACGGCCTTGCACACACAAGGGAACAGCATTTTTGCTGAGCTTGGCGATTGCTTCCGACTTGCCACTTCGTTGGACTTTTCCATTGTGTAAGCCAGTGACCCTGTGACAAAAAATGAAATGACCAATGTCCCACACAAAAGGATATTGAAATTGCATTGTGATAGTAATAATTTATATCCAAGATATTTTCATAACTTAAAAAGATTAAAAAAGGGTTTCCAGGACATTATTAAAGGTACCTTTCGCGAGGTAAATATATTAACTTACTTTAAAGAGGCTTATAGCTGATAAAAAGTGACCAATATAAAGATAGAAATTGTTCCTTAAATAAAAATTATGACTTTACTTTAATTGAAAGGATTAAATGGAATGTTGTAAAATCGCACATATATTTATCCAAATTAATAACTAACAAATTATGTAACATATCTCTGAGATAATAAACAGGTGTTTGCTGTGTTTACTAAAATTGGCTTGGACGTCGCCCCCGCCTGCTGGTTGCTATCGTGATTTCATTTGGCAGATATTTAACACATCGCCTCAACACGCCCCGAAAAAAAGAAGGAAAAGACGCGACAGATATGAAAACCCACTCGGACGATATCAGAGGTCAAAGGAAAGCGGAGCCGGGGCAAAATGTGCGACGCCAAAGAGACAGGAGAAAAATAATTCAATGCAAAGGAAACAGCACAACACAAGCACGCGCTGATGAATGGCGGGGAAAGAGGGAGGGAAATTCGCAATGGAAGGACTGGGGCTTCGGGGGCGTAGAAACGGAAACGCTGGGGACAAACATGCCACGGGCAAAGGACAAAAGTCAGCCCTCTGAGGTGTTGCCAACAGGAAAAGCTTCAATCAGCAAAAAAAAAAAAAAAGGGAAGAAATATATATATAGAAGGAAAAGCAGAAGGAGCAAGAGCGGGCAAAGGCAACCAACTACACATTTAGTGTTTATTTCGTATTTATTGAGAGTAGCAGAGCGACTGGGTTGGGGGAATCCAAAAATGAAATCAGCAAGAAATAAATGTCCTTGTCGCACAGCATAATATAACCATCCCCCCGGTCCCTAGCCATAGCCATATACACAATATATAAATTGTTTCCAAATCATTGGATACTCAGCCACAGAAATACGAAAATGAAATTAAGTCCAACGAGGGCAAAGGCCTCTATACGAAACCGAAAGGCGGTTACTCTTAGGAAAAGCTAATCTCAGGAAGCCAGTGGAGATATAAATAAAGCTTCTTGTTTACTAATCTAAAACAATACATAAAGACATAATATTATATTAAATGTTTTCTTTACATAAATACCTCTTCGGTATAAATAAATAAATATTAAATAAACTTATTTAAATTACTCCATTTCCCACCATTTCCTCTAGGAAAAGTACTTCAACCATTTAGTTAAACTATCAAAAGGTCTAAAAGTCATAAGATGCTGATAATAATGATGATGGGATGGCAAAAACGAATGACTTCTAGCAACTTAGTCAATGGGTGTTTGCTTGAATGAATGAATGAATAAAGATTCATTCCGAAGGGGGCAGGCAACGGCAAATAGGAAAATCTGTCAGGGGTATTAAAATTAAAGTCGAATGGCCTCCGGCCTCTGGTCTCTGGTCTCTGGTCTCTCTGCTGGCCTCTGCCTGTCGACCGCAATTGATGTGTTCAGTTTTAATGGAAACCACATTTTCGGCAATAATAAATCGGAGCCCCTCAACCAGAAGCCATCATCTCCCAAATGCTTCCCCCCGAAAAACATAGCCTAAACACAGCATTTCCTTATATTGATCCACTTTTGATGTATGACAGGACAATTTCTGGTCAAGAATGCGGAACTGACAAACTGATTGTTGATTTATATTTGATTTTGGCTTGGGTCGGGTCAAACTTGTAGGGGATTAATTTGATTTCCTTGAGTTAAATTATTTAAATAATGGAAATACTGGAAAATAAATTGAGTCCATATTTATTATTATTTATAATTTATTAATTGAAGATTTAATGATAAAATGTATTATTTACACATTATATAATACATTTTTTTTATTATTATTTTATAATAGATTAAAGTCTTGCCAAAAATTCAGCTTATTTCTTAGTGGAAAGGGAAACAAAATAAACATAAAAAACCATTTTGAACTAAAATTTTTCAAATATTTTTTTAAAATAATTAAAAAGCTGCATGCTAAATGAACTTAGACTTAATTGTATAACGAAATTATGTATTTATATTTAGAAGAATTCTGTTAAATATAACTATAATTTTAGTCTAAAGGATATGATAATATACCTATAGTTTCTGTTTAAAATATATGATATCCATCTAAAATATCTGATAATATATTTATAATTTCCATCTAAAGTATATGTTAAAAACCTACAATTTTCATCTAAAACATCTCCGGGAACACGTTCCGAAAAACAAGCAAAGTTCTGTTATTGCTGCGTTTTGTTTTCTCTTCTTTTTATAAATATCTTCTAATATGCATAATGTTATGTAAAAGAAATAAAATGATTTCCGGAGGGAATCTTGGGATTTAATTCCCAAAGAGGCACACTCAATCCCACCCACACATTACTGCCTAAATACATATTTATTTGTTTGCCCGCCATTTGTGCAAAGTGTTTGCACTTAATAAACCCATTTCGCTAAGCACTTTGTCAGTTTGGGGCGGGGCGGTACGCCTTTCGATTTTTGGGCTCCTAAGACCACCCAACCATCCACCCAACCTCTCAGCCCTCCGCACGCATTTACTGTTATTTCAGCATTAAAAGTTCATTGAATGGCAGCGGAAGTGAAAACAATTATCAGCAGGAAGGTGAACCATAAATCCTTCGAATCCGTAAGTAAATTGCAAATTTTCGTTTATTACTTTCGATGTCTGTGCTGTGGGGGGCTCAAGGGATTTGCGGTTAAATCGAATCGATATTTTTCGTTATCATATTTGTTATGCAAAAACACACACAGAGAGATGCCAAGAGTGACACGTGCCCACACAATAAACACAAATGTGTATACATTTTTATGCGGAAGAAATGTAAATAGAAATATACACACACCTTGCGCATTTCAACACCTTTTTGAGGGAGATACGATGCCCCAGGGATTGGGCCAAATAATAAATATATAATTTCGCAGGAAGCAAAAAGATATCATTACTTGTTTTCTTTAATAACTACCAATTAGTTTAAAGCTTAGTATACAAGTATACGGCGACGATGAGGCCATACAGACCCAGCACCTCGGCGAAAATCAGGATGAGGATCATGCCCACAAAGAGGCGCGGCTGTTCGGCGGCTCCACGGACGCCAGCGTCTCCGCAGATCCCGATGGCTATTCCGGCCGCCAGTCCAGGCAATCCCACGCTCAGGCCGCAGCCCAAGTGGAGATAGCCAGACTCCACCGTATATTGGTCGTTCATCGATCCGGCAATCAAAACGGCTACCACCAAGCCATATATCGCAATAATCCCTGCCATCACCACCGGGATAATGGACTTCATAATATTATCGGGACGGTTCACCGCCATGGCGGCGATTCCTATCCCAGATAAAGCCGTGCCATAGGCAGCTCCCAGAGTGGTTAATATAATGGATAACGCAGCTCCAGTGCAGCCCAGGAAAACTGCATAGGAGGGCATCTTATCCTCCACGTCGGCAGTAACCATTTTCTCGTCTCTGTGTTCTTCGGATTTTTATAATATTTAAATTGTTCGAAACGATGACAGCTTGTGGGACAACTGCTTCCTTTAATTTGTATGAAGTAAGAAGTGTGTACTCCTTTGGTAAGGTATTCCCCAGAGTTAGAGATTTACTTATGAAATTATAAACATTTTTCTTGGCTTTTTTCTAGCTTTTAAGGGTTACTAGAAATATTAAAAATTCAATCCGATTGTTTAAGATACATTTAGAAAATTACAAACATTTTTCTTGGCTCTTTCTAGCTTTCAAGAGTTACCAAAAATTAACAAATCCAACACGAAAGTTTCAATTATATCTAAGAAATTATAAATATGTTTCTTACGGGTTACTAGAATATTTATAAATCCAATCCGAAAGTTTAGGTTATATTTATGAATTTAAAAATATTTTTCTTGAGTTTTTCGTAGCTTCTAAGAATTACTAGAAAATGTAAAAATCCGACCCGAGAGTTTGGAATACATTTATAAAATGATAAACATTTTTCTTGGCTTTTTTCTAGCTTCTAGGGGTTACTACACTCCTAAGGAGCCGAAAAAAAACAAATATTTGGTATTGAAAATCGAAGCTGCGGTTACTTATACACTTTGAGTGGTTTGCCCCTCCACCATGCCCACCGGTTACCCTCCACTTGTTTCAATTAAACAAATTGGAAAATATGAGCCCGAAACGACTAGCGAGCTTAGAAAGGCGACACTTTTGAAAGTCCCTGCCCCACCACCACCAGCACCACCGTCGCCTCCAACCACAGCAATGTTGCTTCGTTTTCGTTTCCTTAAAATGGAAATTTTTTACCACCGCTGCCTTGGGTGGTTGGGGATTGGAGGCAGGCAGGGAGAGGGAGCCTGGAATTGTTTGTGGGGCTTCAATTGCTCCTCCCCCAAGCGCCCACGCGCTTTTATTTGTGGCCCCAAACCGGGCTGCTTTGCATTTTGAATACATATTCCGCATATTCCTTGAGGGAGCTTGTAACTTTGTCACTGGCTTTGCGTTCGTGTGATGTGATTGTTAAGTTGGCACAGATTTGTCACAGGCCTGAGTGGCAGAATGGAGATTCTTGATTGCTTTCCTCCGCCAGCAGGACAGGTAAGCAGCAGCAGAGGGGCCCCCAAATGTATTCTCTAATCTGGGATTTAACAAATTTCAGCTTTATGAACATTAATGCTTTATTTTTAGGTCTCCAAATATAATTAATAACGTTTCTAATTCGGTAACAAACGCATATAAATTCACTTGGTGTACAGGTAAATGGCCACAATTAAGCCGTACAGACCCAGGACCTCGGCGAAAATCAGGATCAGGATCATGCCCACAAAGAGGCGCGGCTGCTGGGCGGTGCCTCTCACTCCGGCATCGCCGACAATGCCGATGGCAAAGCCCGCCGCCAGCCCGGAGAAGCCCACTGCCAGTCCGGCGGCCAGGTGAATGTAGCCCTTGCGAATGGTATAGTTGTCCGACAGCGCTCCGGCGATCAGAACGGAGACAACCAGCCCGTAGATGGCAATAATGCCGGCCATCACAACCGGAATGATGGACTTCATGATCAGCTCGGGCCGCATCACAGCCATGGCGGCTATTCCGGTCCCAGACTTGGCCGTTCCATAGGCGGCGCCCAATGCCGAGAAGATGATAGCCGACGCTGCTCCCATAGATCCAAAGAAGTACGCATACGACGGCCTATCCTTCTCAGGGATGTCCGACATTGTGGCTTCTGTGAAATTAGCTCTGGTAAGTGGAACTCAGATATACGAACTCTTCTTACAATTCTTAGATCTTCAAAGGAGTGATACTTGTCTAGCTTTTCTCTTGATCCACATAGATTTTCAGCTTTCCACACGGATTATTTTCTATTTTGGCAGCAACGTAGTAAGCATACATTTACGGAAAAGTCACCGCCTTCTTTATATTTCTCTTTTTATTTTTAAATAATTATAAAATGTAAGAAATGAGACTAACAATTTTAGAACTCTATTTGAATTGGATGACACAATAGTGAACACTGCCATGATTTCATTTTTTATTCTATTAATTTTTTATGAAATACTTTTTTATTAAATATTTTAAAGAATGTTAACTATTTGTTGTTGTCCTTTGTTCTATTTCTTACTTTAATAAATGCAGTTCTTACATGACATATATTTTTTATTTTGTTTGCTATTATAGGTAATTGCACCGCACGGAATGCTGCACCTCGAAACGGAATACTGGTAGATTTGTCTGCAATCTAGAAGAATACTAAGAATACATATGTATATATCAATATATATATATTCAACCTATTTATTACCAAGTATTTATTGCTTATAAAAATGCAGATATATCCGGAAATGATTTAATCACAACCAACTACCATGATGCGAATGGTTTTCCTTTAAAGATTTATTCTGCGTTTAGGGGTTTCAGCAGCGATATCCTTTATACTTTTTCATTTCTAGCTCCTACTCTTTGTTGCTGCTGCGCTTTGTTAGTTATTGTTTGCCCCGCTTTGTGCAACTATAAATCGTTTATATATTTTGTTGAGTGCGAGAATTTATCGCTGGAGCTGAATATGAGAAGGGAATCACATAAATACAAATAAATCAAAAGCATTTCGAATGGCAATGGCAATACAAACAATCTTTTCTCCTGATTCGAGGAATGGAAAATTGAGAAATATAAATGGGCAAGTGTAGTAGTGTGTGTGTTAGTGGCTATAGGCAGGCTAGACTGTGTGTGTGTGCTGTGCGAAAATTGATGTCTTGCCTCATAAAAATAAGGCATCAGAAGAATCGCCCGAATGTGTTTTTGTTGAAAGCAACATTGTAAATTTTATGACTTTTTTATGCGCTGAAATCTATAAATTATGTAAACTGACACTGACAGCTGTCAACCGAAGGCTCAGCGACAGCTCCAGCTCGCACTCACAGGCCCATTCGGAGACCCATTCCCAGACACCAGAGATGTTGCGCTTTTGGAGAGTGAAAAGAATTTAATTTTGGTATAAATAAATAATATAAAATAAATGAAAAATAAAATTTAATGAATTAAGTTAATAATTAATAATTTAAATATTGATTTTGAATCCCTAAGATATTATAGTATTAAACAAAGGTTATAATAAATCTTCTGTAAAATTTTGATATTTTTATTTTAAAGAAATACATAAAGATAATTATAGATTTCTGTTTTTCCAATACAAAAACTCATTTAATATTTATTGATTTTATTTTAAAATTATTATATAATATTTGCTGCAACTTTACACATATTTTAAATATATTTTAAAATATTTAAAAAATGTAAAGCCCAGCTGATTTGGCATCACTGGGCACTCAGCTAGAGAGCGGAACGGTTGCAAGTGACACATGTGTCAAATGGTCGATGGGGAAGCTCGCGGCACAATTTGCTATTCCCAGTGCCTGGGATCTGGTTCCTTCCTTCGCCAACGGCAATCCTCGCCACTTTACACCACCCTATCGGAGCACACTATGTACACTTCCCCCATACACCCAGCTCCCTCCCCTCACTCCCAGAGCGTGGCAAACCAGCACAGAGTGAACTGATGACTCGAGATGATTAAATGATTGCGAGCGGCAATAAAAAAATTTATGTTTCGAATTATAGCTAATATATATTTTTTGTTATTTGTTTTCTTAGCAGGGGATCAAGGGATCTGTTTTTTATACCCTTTAAACTTAATTCTAACAAAGATTTTTGAGAGTTACTTTCTATTGCTCAAAGGATTTTCTTAGATTGGGAACTTAGTATCTGGATTTGGGAACGATTCTTATTGCATTGTGTATTTGAAAGTTTTAAGATATTTCAAGTGCTGGGAAAATCAGGATAATATTAATTTATTATTTATAATATTAGTTTTTACATTACAAAAATCTTTTTTGAAACAAAAATATTTAAAATAAATTAAAAAAGTCTCCAAAAGTATTCAATGCAAGTAGAAGAGAACTCAAATTGTAAGGTGTAACATTTTTTAGCATTTCAAGTGATTTCATATGCACTGCAATTTCGGAGTTTGATTTCAACTTTCCTTGGTAAAAATATGTTAGATATTATTATTATTATTTCCTTAAGGAACGCTTCGGATATTATTAAGGATATTTATTTATATGTGTGTGCCGTGACCTGGCAAAACCCCGAGTCAACAATTAACGTTTTCCGTATTCGTGTGCCCCGGGATTCGCTCTTTTTCGGTTCGAGTAAATCAGAAAGTTCCTGCCAATGTGCAATAAATGAGAGGCCATGGCCTTTGCCGGGGAAAGCGGGCGGCACTAACATAACTAACGAAAGAAATTAACCAAAAATAAATTAACTGGAAACCCCCGACCGCCGGCTAAAAGGGTTTCTGGATTCCGCTGGGGGCCAGGGCCAGAGCCAGAGCCGGGGTGTCAACCGCTCCGCTCCGCTCCGCTCGCTGCTGCTGTTGCTTCCGCTGCGATGGAGACGACCACCGAACGGCTGGCTGTGCCGGGCTGTGTGTGTGTGTGACTTTTGGAATCCCAAATGTCTTTTCAACATGCAATTTTTATTATTGACTGCTGGATGTCGGTTGTCGGTCGACGGTCGACGGTCGATGGTCGTCGACTAGGGGCTGTGCTCGGTGTCGTGCCAGCGCGCAGCTTTTCAGTGTTTTCCGCCCGGCGAATCGTGAAAATGTCATTACTGTCAATCAAGTCGGGCAAAGGTTTTTCCCCGAAAAACCCAGAACATTAAAGCCCTTCTGTCCAACCAAGTGACAAATTGAAAAGTTCATTCAAAATGGAAGAGATTCGGTCAGGATGAAACCAAATTAGGAGTGTCGATTAAGCTCGACAGGGAGTTTTCTCGTTAGTTTTAGTAAATCATCAGGATCAGGGGTGCTATGGCTATGGCTATGGATTAGAAACATTTAAAAAGGTGCCTACAAGTATGCAATAAAATATTTCATTAAATCTTTTCCCTGGTTAACATTTTGTAGCATTGTTTTCGGCCACATTTTAATAAATTTAAAATTCTTTTGGAGTTTTTATATTTATTTTTAAGGTTTATTTATATTTTATTCTTTTTATTTATTATTTAAACTATTTTCATGTTTTTGTTTCTGTACAGGGTGCCGCAGAAATTGCTATGGATTGTATATATTTTATTATAAAATTTTTTTCCTGGTTAACATTTTGTAGCATTCTGTTGGGCAAAATATTAATATGTTTAAAATTCTTTGAAAGTTTTGATATTTATTTTTAAGGTTTATTTATATTTTATACTTTTTTTATATTATTTAAACTATTTTTAAAATTATTTTCTATTCGTTAATGGTCTGAATTCGTATTTTTAATTGTTCAAAAAAAATCTAAACTGCAGGACAAAAGCTTCTAAAAGTAATTCGTGTGATTTTGAGGACTTACTCTATGCATAATGCTAGAGAACCTGACAGGGTTATTGGTGTGCGTGTTGTGCGTCAATTTTGATATGCTGACAAAAACAAAAACAAAGTGAAAATATATATAATACACACCAACGAGGGACTAGGAACGGAAAATTGAAAATGTCAGAGGAGTCCAACTGGCGGAAGAGTGATTGCCGACATGCATCGCCGACATTGGCGTGCCAAATGTAACGATTTGGGCATTAGGCCCGAGCTTGTTGAATTCCGGAGCCGTCGCCGCGGCCGATGGACAGTAGCTGATATATCTTTTATTATGTAGTTCTGTGTCATCGTAAAAATCGCCGGCTATTACTTGATTGTCCTTCATAAGAGCCATAAAGCCGTTGGCGGCCTATGGGCCATTGTAAAATGATTTACTCGCCTGCTACCCCCCTACAGTCCCGTCTCATTTGTGGCAGGCAATCGCTGGGAGTCTCTCTGTTCCATTCTCGACACACTCATTTTTTTATGGTTCGCTTTTTTTACGGTCTTTTACAGTTTAACGACGCATCACTGACACACAAACTGGAGCTGGAAATTAGAGCTTTCCTTGGTATAACGAAATCTATTCACGATTTTCCCTATGGCGGAATAATGTTGCCATTTTATTGTATTTATCCCTCTTGTCCCTTAAGCCGGTTCTAGTTTGCCTTCGCTTTGTTCTTCCTTCGCTCCTTTTCGGCATTTTGGCCTTCTGGATTCCGCCATTTAATTTTTGGGCGTTGCTGGTCCTGGTCCTTATACTTTGTATCAGTTTTTATGTTATGACTTTTCGTCATTTATTGGTTTTTACTTTTGTTTGGTACTTTTAATATTGATATTATATTTTTTCGATGTGTTGCCTAATAATTAAAAGAGAATGTATGCTAATAGTTTTGACCTAAAATATTTATTTAATTAATAAATACTTCACTATAATGTGGCACAAATTATGGAGGGAAATGCATACTCCTTCTTCTTCTCTTCAAAATTCCTATGAAGATAAGAGTGACAGCATTAAGGATCGAAATGAGCTAATAATTTAGCCACTTTATGGAAGGCAGGACAGGATTAGGGGCCAGCACAGGTGGCACAGCTACCCGGCATAAGGTTGGCTTATCTGCACCGATGACCCCTGTCGACGAGCCTGAAATATGGAAGCGTGAAGCTGATGACATTGATTAGGGTAAGAGGGTCACCGGGGTAAGCGGGAGCGGTGAAAGTGAGTGAACCCTCGGAACCTCAAGATGCAGTTGAGGCTGATCACTCGCTCCGCTGGTCATACTTTTTGGCGACTCATTGTTACTCAACGCCCGCACACCTGACTGGGCACTGGTACACTAAGAAAAAGAACAGACTTACTATCTACAAGGTTTTGAAAATAAGTTATTTTATTGGTAACAAATGGTGCTTATATAAATATTATTTTATCAACTTTAAAATTGTATATTATAGGAGGCTTTAAGCCTCCTATATGTAGTTTTCTTACTTATAGCAATTTTACTTGTAGCTTTCTGGCCTGTAGTTTTTTTACTTGAAGATATCTTACTTGATTTTTTGGCAATATTTTAACAATAAAAACAGTTTAAAGATCGTTTGACGACTTGAAGGTTTCTAAAATAAATATGTAGTATTACATTTTCATTAATTTCTCCCAGTGTTCTCATCAGATAAATTAGCTATAGTTTTTTCGTCTAACCGTTCCCCTGACGGTGTCTATGTGTGTATTCCCTTTGTTTGATTCTGCTGACCGGTATTCGAGGGAAAACCGCTGCTGGGTTCTTTACGAACGTGCCTTATATGTATAATGCGGTTTTGGCCAAGTTGATGGGCCCGTCCTATGCGTGCGAGGGTCTGGGGCCATGGCTTAGACAATCTGGCCAGACGTGGCCGACAATCAACGTCGGAGAAAAAATGTCTTATCATTGTTAGGCGGGTGGCTGAAGTGGAACAAATTAATTTCGTTCATTTTAATTATTCGTCTTCTTCTCCAGCTCTCCGAGCTGAACGAACTCTTTGCTTCTCATTTTCCTGTCTGTCATAGAGGTTGCTATAATTTGAGAGCCATTAAGTCGCGGACTGTTAAGGTCAGAAGACTCATGGTTTAATTATTTAAATGATTTTACGTTCGAGAGTTTTGCTATTATTTTCTCTCATTGTTTTCACCCATAAATCGTGCATATCATCGTGATTCGAATTGGGTAACCACATCTTGACTTGCATGTGTTCTTCTTGGAGGGTTTTCTTTAAGCTTTAGAAGGTTTTAACACTCAAGAGTAGTACTTATAACTATATCTAGGTCTTGCTCATAGCTTCACCTTCTGTCCATTGACAAACTAAGCAAAGTCCTGAAATAATATTTCCTAATATAAGATATAAAACCCAAACTTAAAGCCACAATGCAGATGCACTCAAGCTGAAAGGCATTAGCAAAATGTGTAATAAGAATAAAAGCGATAAAGTCTGGATTACACAATATTTTTACGCAGTCCATCCGGTCGGGACCCGAGTTAACCGTTGACCCGGCGTCGAATCGCGTGTATTTCGGCCGCTTGAAACTTCACACCCAGGGCACACGATACCCGAGAGGCCCTGCTCCTGCTGCTCCTTCTCAAAACAGGGGATCCCCCGATTCCCATTCCTAGTCCTGCGGTTTCCTTCGGTCCGCTGCCGTGCTTTCTTCCTTTTCTTTATACCCGAAGTCGAGAAAACAACACATGGGCACGCAATGTTTCCGCTGCAACGGCAGTCTAAAGTGTCCAATCAAGTTTTTGAAATGAAACCTAAATAACATGTCATAATAAATAACCTTCAAGCGACCCGGGGGCCTGCCTGCCAGTTGACTCTGGCTATGGCTCTTGCTCTTGCTCTGACTCTGACTGGGGCCAAAGAAGAAATCCAAAATCCTGTAATTACAACGTAAATCCAAAATGTCTCAGCGCCGCACAGCCGTTGCACACTCACTCACACTCGCACACACTATATATAAGGAGCCGAAGGAAACTTAATTCATATATCAAAAAGTTTGTCGGACCGAACACTGGACGAGAGTAGCAATTTGCGCGCAAGTAGCCAGCTCTCCAGGTCCAAAAAACTCCGGGCCAAGCCCAAGACGTTGGCGTACGCTGGGAGAAAATATAAAGGAGTTAAGGGTCCTAAATTTAAATAAATAAAATAAAATGTAGTACTTAAAATTGTACTTAATTAATGTCTAGAAATGTTACAAGGTTTGGTTTTAATTTATAATTTCAGACTTGAGAGTAAAAACTATCAAAAACCCAGAATTTTAGCCTGGCTTCCTTGCATAATATTTTCTGTTAACTACTTCCTATATTCCCTAGCAAACCCAGCCTTTTTTTTCCAGTGTACACACTTTAGAGCAGGTTCAGAGGAGGTTGGATTCCGGGAGGGCGCTGTGCGGGTGGCCCAGGATCTCAGGATCCGGGGAACTTGGGGGCAAAAGGAAAGTTCAGCAGCAGCGGAAACAGAGTCCGAGGCGGAGAACAGACTGCCCCCTGTCCGTCCGTCCGTCCGTCCGCCTGTCGTGTCGAATGAGAAACACAGCAATTATGCAATTTGATAATACTTCATTCTCGGGTAATAAATATTAATTATTTTTTGCGATTGTGATTTCGTGTTTCGTGTCCAGAGAGCCGACCGACCGGCCGACCGACCGGCCGACCGGCCGACCGACCGACCCACTGGGTGCTAGTTTACGGAGATTTATGGCTCGCCTGCCCGCAAATGAAATGAGACAGAGACGTCCGTCGTCCGTCGTCGTCGTCTTCCATCTTTCCCCAAATTCTGGCTTATTGGAGAATTCTTTTCGGTTTTTTTTTGTGCCCCAAGATGTTTTAGCCGAGTAGTACTTGTGTTTTCACATGTCTGACATGTGGATTTGCTTAAAGTTTTCGTGCTGAACACCGGACCACCTACAAGTAAGTAGCAATTGAAGTCCTTGGGACACGAAGGAGTAACACGTTGGAAAGCAAGGTTGTAAGGTTTCTAGATATTGTATCTTTTAATATGGTATCTAATTTTAAACAAAGTTAAGAAATTCTAAGAATATTTTAGATGTTTTAGCATATTATTTAGACCAAATCAGTAGACAGACATGGTACTCTGATAGTTGCAAGTCACATTCATTAGTATTTAATGCTTATTTTTATTAATTTTATTTTATTTTAATTAAATAAAAAGAAGTCTTGCATAGACTCTACTTTAGCAGACCCTACCACACCTTTAAGTCACATTTAGTTACAAAAGCCTGGAAAAATACCCATATCTACAGGGTTTCCTTTATGTCAGGGAATTTGGGTTAAACGAATAAGATTATTCAAAATTCCTTTGGCGCATGACTCGGGCTAATATACACATTAAACGTTAATTAATTTTTTGTGTGCTTACTAGGTTAGTGCCATGCCTTCAGCCTTCAGCTTTCAGCCTTTCACCATTCACCCTCGATGCCCTGCCTGGTTCATAGTCAGCCATAGTAACCAGTAAGCTTATACACTTTCAGTGCTTCCGACATAACCCACACTGGGGGGAACTCCCGGTTCTGTAACTTTGTATGCGGGGGGGATAGGTACTATACATACTTCCGAGTCCTGCCCCGATCCCCGCCGGCGGCCATGTTACGAACATTGTCGTTGCCGTTGTCGTTGTCGTCTCTCGCAGGTTGGTTGACTTCCAGGCCGTTAGCTTTCATTTCGTTTCGTTCCATCAGAAATCTCTCGTGCATAAGGAACATTTTAATTTTGAAAGGGACTCTGCCTGCGACTCCAACTCCTGTGGAAATTGCCATAACATCCACATATCACACTTGCACAGAGACCTCCGCTGCTCGGCGGTAGCTCACCTACCCATATAAATAAATAAATAAAAATAACAGAGCTCGGCAAAAGGAATGAAAAAGTTAAATTGAATTGTGTTGGCTCAGAATACTTACTTACTTCGTATTACTTCAGCCACCGCAATTCCAGCAGACATTGCCCATGCCCATGCCCTGCCCTGCTCGTCCTTGCTCCGTCTCCTGTTTATCCTGCACTTGAAGTTTACGCAACTTTTTCGGTTAGTTTTTGTAGGTCTGTTTTTGTAGGTGCTGCGAGCAACTGTCAAACTTGCTAGATGTAGCTAAATTGCTTCGCCAAAAGACGAAAATTAGGTGCCACCATGAAAAAATGGGGGAAAAAACGGGAATCTACAGAGAGAGTTCATAGAAAATATTGTAGGAATTAGGCTGAAGAGGGTAATTGAGGGCATATGTATATAAGTTCATCTATTTGATTTTAATGTTTTATCTCCATTTTTCCATTGAGAAAGTCTCAAAGGTTTTATTTTTGTTAGCTCACTTGCAGGTTGCAGCTTGAAAAAAGCTCTGGGAGCTAAAAGGGTCTCCAAGTGCCCATTCAGGATAATTATTAATTTAATAAAAAATTTGTTAAATTGTTCTTTAGGTTTTAAAGCCTAAAATCAATACCGAGTTCCTTAAATCTTATTATCTCTTACGAACTCTTATGAACTAAACTTTAGCTTTAGTTTTCTGAATTTGTTGATCCCCTAAACTAGCTTAAACTAGCTTAAACTATAACTAAACTCCTCCTTTACTTTTAGTTTCCCGTTTTGCGGTGTGTAGTCAACTTAGTAATTTCCCACGCACCACATAATCCAAATGGCCAACTTGTCGCCAGCAAATGGGCTGCTGTCACGTCACTGGTCTGCCATATTCCCGTCAAGATGGTTCAGTTTTTTTGGGTGCGGACTTATTATTTTTGATTCTGGGCTGGGCCTGGGCCGGGGCCTACTGTAATCAATTTTAATATACCTTCCGAGTAGTGTTAATAAGCTCATGTTGATATTGGTGGTCACATTGAGCCACACATACATACATACGTCGCCATCAGTCAGACGTTCAGTCAGTCATTCTGTCATTTAGCCAAGATATCGCGGTTGTGGCCGCGGTCGCTGTTCCACTGTCAGCCTTGACGAGCTGTCAGCTCACTGTCAATATGTCGTTGCTACTCTCCTTGCCGTTGGAGGTGCTGCCTTGGGTTTAAAAGCTAAATACAATATAAATATAAAAAATATTTTAATATTAAGAGTTTTAGTTTAGAAATATTTCAATTAATTCTATTCTTATTCTAAGTTTTAGTTTATATTTGAAAGATCTTAACTATATAGCCAGCACTGTCTCCTCTCTTCAACCACCACTGAAACCAATGTAATATACGTAAGCTGTCTCCGCTCTGATGTTGATTTTTGTCCTCAAGTGTGCATAATTTTATTCTTTATGTTTTGTTTGAGTTTGATACAAAATGTGTGCATAACCCCGCCTCTGCCTCTGCCATAAGACAACTTGTTTACCCGCCCAAGTTCCCCGTCTGTCCACCATGTGTGTGTGCGAGCGCCATAATAGTTTCGACTTGAAAGTGAATGTAATGAGCTTGAATAGTGTGACACATAAAACATCTCGCATGAGCCACTGAGCATGAGAGCTGGAGCTCTGATCTACTTAGTGTATAACTTCCACTCGAGCGATTGCGAATCAGAAATAGGAAAGTCCTTTGGTTAGTCATGGTCGGTGAGTCATAGGAGGCAAGGGACTTTCCTTTAATGGGATTATTATTTGTTTATTAAATAAGTAGAACTAGAACTTTTTAAAGGGTTCGCAGGAATATTTTATTAACTTTTATTTAAGGAAGTCAGGGGCAGACTTTTCCATTTCCGAAAACCGAAATCCGAAATCATTGTCCAAGTGAGCCAATTTATGTATGCATATGCAGTCGCAGATGTGCGGCGTGCTGGTGTATGAGGGATAATGGATAAAGGATGCAGGATATCGGTTGCCGGAACCCGGAACCAGAGCGGGTGGTGGCAGCGCCGGATTTTAGTCGGCGGGTGGCGGCTGTATAGTTCGGCGCTTCCTCCACGACGGCTGCATCATTGCCAGCGGCTCCTAAATCATATGGATATCATCAATGGCACGACGGTCGCTGGTCTCTGGTCCCTGGTCCCTGGCATGTGCCACATGCAGAGTAGCAGAGCAGCAGAGCAGCGGCGTCTTTGTATGCATGCACAATTGCCACCAAATGCAGCTGTACACTGGGAAAAATGTTTGAACATATTTAAATAAAAATTAACTTTATTTTCTAAAATAATAATTAATATTATATATATTTTTGTTTATTTTGATTTTAGAGATGCCTAAAAAATAACCTTTATTTATTAATATAATATATAATATTATATATATATTTTTGGCCTTGAAAAAAACCCAAAATAATTATACTCGTATTTATTTTGATTTTACAGACACCGAAGGATATTTTGTATGTGTAGTTAATAATTATTCCCAGTGCCCTGCAGGAGGCGGGGGCAGAGCGCATCCTTGTGCGGGGCAACAACGGCTGGAAATTCTTTCCGCCTGTCGTCCGCACCGGGTACGCCGTTCCGCCGGCATCGGTTCCCATTCATATTGAGTGGTTGATTGCCTTAATGAATGCCTCAATGCTGACAAGTTATTTGCGGCCACATTGCCAGGCAGCGTCTGTAAACATCCTGTCATTCGCCGCTATCCCGCTATCCTTGCTATCCTGCCATCCCGACAGCTGCCGCAGGCATACAGTTGCAGTTGCATTTCCGCCTTCTGCCCGCGGAGCGCCTGCGGGGAGGGAAGGAAGGCTGCTTTGTTGATTCCTGATCTCTATTCGCCGAAGGATGCGTCGTCACAATTGCAATTGTTGTGTTTTTGCCTAAACTGTAACTGATTGTTCGGTTAGCGTGTGTCAGCAATCAATTTGGAGAAAGGAAAACGTGTTGTTTCTATTTGTATTTATAATTTAACAGAAATTACTTGGAATTTTCACATACAAAAGAATATTGCATTATTTTAAAGCATGAGTATAAGGTTTTTGCTATGAAAATTATTAGTAAACAATTTTTATATTATTACAAGTGCTACCTTATAACCTTAATATACCTACAAATAACATAGAATATTTCTAAAACCCCATCAACTTCCCTTTTCATTTATTACGGCCTGATTTCACCCATCTTATTTACAGTTTAAAATGCAAATACAAACATAATAAGCTTAGAGAGTCCCAAAGGCCAAAAATAATATGTGTTTGATGCCACTCACTCACTCAAGTTGCCATATTAGATTCCTTTGCATTATTTTTTTCCCTCCTCAGATCGAGCCTAATTAGGGCTCCAGGTCATGTCGTCATGAGACCGGAGAAGGAATCTCCTAAAAAGCAGGAAGCCCGCCGGCTGAATGCGGACACAATTAGGTCGGGGTCCGGGGTCCCGGAGAGAGAGAGTCAAAGTCGAAAACCCTTATCGTACGAACGTACGGGTACGGGTAGGGTCGAGTGGAAATCAAATTATTTTAATGATACACAAATTGATACTTTGAAACAAAATAACAAACGAAATGAAATTGCTCGAAGCGTTTTCGACTATTTTTGTTGTATTTTGTGTTCCCTGGAATAAGGCGAGGGACAGGAGCGAAAATGGTTGTCATGGCCCTCGGAGGGGTCGTTGGATATGCTCTCTCGGGCTGTGATGCTGTGACCGACCTTAGGGAAAATTCCCAGAAAGAAACTCAAGCGTCGCTCGAAATTAAGTGAAAATTGGATTCTTTACATTTTGCTTTCTCCCTTCGTTTTTTTCCCAGCCATTTTTATACATTTCTTTGGGTGGAGTCTCTAATACCTGAAGCGTGTGCAATTGCTATTATTATGCAAATTTTTGCTTTCATTGCATGCGTGTGCTGCTACCCTAGCTGGGGGTACTGCTTTCCCATTTCTTCTTTTTTTTTTGTAATTTAAATGAGGGTCGTCCTGGGTACCCTTGCCAGCCAGGACCCAGCCCTATGTCCTCGGTCGTGGTAATAATGAGAGACAATTGAAATGTCAATAGCATGCAATTGTCTGCAATAACATCCCAGGTAACCGCCGTCGTATCCGTAACCCGGGTCATCATTATCTGGCGAATGTGTATCGGACCGAGGATACGGAGCGAAATGAGGGTTGTCAGGGGTCCTATTGACGATAATCCAATATAGTCAATTTCCCTGGGTTGCACTGACAAAACGCATTTTCCTAGATGACACAGTCAAGGGATAAATTTCCTTTTAAGGCAAATTCATAGAGAGTTTTTCTGGAAAATCTAAATAGTTTATGCGGAACTCCTATCTATTATTTATTAATATCTAAAACATTCAATATAGCTTTCAATCTAGTTTAAAATTCAAGCTTAAAACGTATGAGTCTCCCCCTTTCCTCTTTGAAAACAAATTACATTTTCACTAATCAAATAAACAAATAACCCGAAACCAGGACAATTTCCAATTTAGTTGCAAACTTTAACCGGATTCCAGGTTACACGAGGACCTGCCTCTAATCGACGGCAAAGGAGCGGAAGTCAAGAAGCAAAGAATGCGGCAAAGGGTCGATGATGGGCAAAGGGACGACGCAAAGCAAGTTCATCAAGACCCGGGGGCATTAATTACGCATACGCAGCGTTTGCCCAATGCCACCACACACAAGCAAATGAATCAGACCGTTAGCCAGTGAGTGAGTCAGTCAGTCAGAAAGTCAGTCAATAGGGGATAGAGGAGAAGAGGAAGGGTTTCGCTCGGTTAACGTATGCAAATTAGGACTTGATATCTTGTTGACTTTCTGACCGCCCAGGGAACTTTTGATTCGCTTAAGTTTTATAAAGGACTTTCTCTGAGACCCAAATGAAAGGCAGGAACAAACAAGCTAAAGTTGGTTTTCAGTGGAAAAGAAAGTTTTACTATGGACTTTGTGAAAATGGGTTACAAGAGGGTAATGCCTACAAGGGTGTACTGGTTAGAAAGATCAATATCTACTAGTATTTATAATTATTTTCACGTTCTAAGCTTACTCGATAAATATATTAAATATTTCCCAGTCCAGATAAAGCATAAACTGAATATTACGAATAAGAGTGCAGTCAGGATCGACAATCCACAATCAAGAAACTTTGTCGCAAATCAGAATATAAGCTCAAGTTTTCGGCTGCAAGTTTCAAGCTGCGCCAAGCGGAAGCGGAAGTCAGTTTTCTTCTTCATTTTTTTTGATGTAGCAATTGAAATAGAAATGGCGGACAACATCAACAACAACGACAACCGAAATGAGAAAAGTTGGGCAAGACTTTGGCGGAAATGTGGCAAGTAAATTGAAGTACCGACTATACAAAAGCCATATACCCATATCCATCCCCCAAGGTCGCTCTTTAAATCCAAATTGCTGCCTTTTTGTTTGACATAATCGAAGGATGTGGCCGGCACCGCAGTTGTGTTTCTTCTTTTCATTTTTTTTTCGCCCTCTTCTTATTTTCTTATTGCTGTCTTGTCTCTTTTCCTTTAGGACAATGGCAGCAATAGAAATTCGAGAGGAAATGAAAGCATTTTGTGGGCAAAGAGCGTTGGAGTAGGGGGTGCCGAAAATGGAATACCTTAACCTGACTATCGATAATAATAAGAGTACTTTTTCTTACTTCAAAACTATTTCTTCTTCTATTTTAGCTAATATAAATTCTGATAGACTAGAATGTGGATCGATATACCCTCGATAATATACTAAAGCTGACTTTGGGGTGAAAATGAGGCATTTAAAGGCCTTGCATTAAGCGGACATTGAACCGCCATCGGCCAGCGGGGGGCAAGTCACTCAATTACCAAAGTGTCCAGTCGAGCTTATCAAAGCGGATGGCTGATGGCGGCGGTGCCCAGGATGTGCAGAAAAAGCGGCGAGTGTCCTGCCTTTGTGGCTTGTTTTGATTAAATGTCAAAACAATGGCGGGGCTGCAGCATAATCAGAGCGCTGCTTGCGTAATTGCCCAATAAACCGGAAGCTGCACAAAGGGGCCTGAAGATGGTCCGATGGTTCCAACGTGTCAATACGGAATACCAAAAGAACCTTATGAATACATTAGTCCCAGAACCTATAGATGGAGGGGCACGTACTTTGGCAGGGATTGCGATATTTTGAGGAGTATTTTGTGACTTTACCACTACAAATGTTTGTAAATACATTTTTCTACACACTCAACAGAATATTTGAAATGTTATTATATTTTTATTAATATTTTATATTAATATATTCTTAATGTATTTACAAAGTTTTGCTGTTTTCAATGACAATTTTTTGAAAATCTAGAAATTTTTATAGAAATAGTCAGGGTTTATATAAGAAAAGCTAAGACAGCTCTAGAGCAGTTTAATTCCATCGAAACTAACCTTCTTTTCTGATAATATTTTTCATAACCTTTTGATACATTTTAAAAATAAACTTATCAGTATTTATAATAACTATTTAGAAGTTAGTCTTCTTAGCTCTTGTTCTCCCAAGATAACAGAATATAGAAGAACTTTCCATCAGCTTGGGGATGAATATGCCAAGGGGGCTGCGACTTGTCTTCAGGGTGGATAATTGTAAGCCCTCCTTCTACTCCACCTCCTACTCTGTCAAGTAAATTTATAAATAGCCATAAAAAAGGCGAATAAGTGACAGTAAAACAGAGAACATTTTTTGAGAGGAAGAAATGCGAAAAGAGACTGCTTTAAATTTCTTGGCGAAGCCTATTTGGGTATGCAGAACCTGATGACCTCATTAATTTTCAATCTGAGCCAGATTACAGCCCGAGTACGAGGGGGAGTTCCGAGTATGATGAATTTCTTCTTCCCTCCCCCGCCCGCCTCTAATTTATGATGATAAATGAGTTTCAATCAAGCGGCAAAAGTGAAGTTGACGGCGGCCGCTTTGACCACTTGGCTCTCCCTGATTTTGGCGGCCAAAGATTTTATGTATAAATTTATACACAATTCGATTTGACTTTTTCTTTGGCTCTCGGAGTGGTGCGAGGATTTTCATTTGAATATTTATGAATTATTTTTTGGGCGCATTTGATTCGACTGATAACAAATTTGAAAAACCAGCGCTCCCTTATTGATTCAAATTCGCCTCGGCGCACAGGATATTTTTTCCCAATATTTTAATTATGAAATTGCGTTGAAGCGCATTTGCATAATCTGTGTGCGAACACAAGCGAATAATCTTCTATTGGTTTGCCGAGATCTAATTTATCGAATGGAAGCCGTGGTCCACCGGCTGACCCATTTAGCAGTGGCCAAGCGATGACCATTTATTTAAATAATCTGGCTATAACTCAAATTGTCAGGGGAGAAACCGACAAAAGGTACGAAAATAAATGAAATACATTTAAACCCTTTTCAGCGGCTTCAGCGTTTTGCAATCAATTTGGCAAAGGGACACAGTAAGGGACATTATATGTATATACTCTACTGTCCTTGTATACCATAATTTATTACCGATTTTCCTAAGGCCAGGCGACGACCGGGGTAATTATTATATTTGACCACCGGTGCGTATGCGTAATAAATGGGTGGTTTTGAAAGGCTTTAAGGTTAAGCTACATGAACTGAGGAATTATTTTATTTGTACTATTTTTTTAATACAATTACAACACTGGTGGCAGTAGAATATTGGCAATGTGGTCATAGCCATTCTTGGTGCACTTGTAGCTGGCCATGCGATTGCCAAAGTCAGCGGCTACTGAATTGGATCGCTCCCGGATGTACTTGGCGTAGATAAAGGCTCCGACAAAGGTATCGCCCGCTCCCAGGGTATTGACAATCCGCTTGGGCTTGTAGGGCGGAACGTGGGTAAACTTTCCATCGAAATCCATGATCCCAAACCCCTTATCGCCCCACAGGACGATCACATACGGCCGCTTGAGGTTGAGGCCCCAACGCAGGTTGAGGCGCTCGTCCAGCCGAATGCAAGCAGTCTCCAAGGATGTCCAGCCATTATCCGTGGCCAGTTGCTTGGAGAAGAAGGCGTAGTCGGCGTAGTCCACCAACGGGAACATCTCGTCCAGGCTCAGGTCGAACTCCAGCGAAATGATGATCTTCTCCTCGCTGCTCGCATTGAACTCGGTTATCTCCTGTAGCATGGTCTGCGTTGGCTCAAAGTACAGGCACCGCATGTGGATCCAGCCGTATTTCCGAAGGTCCAGCTTCCGGAAATCCTCGATGCTGACGTAGGGAAACTCACTATTGCAGGTGATGATGTTTCGCGTTCCCAGCGACTTGGTCAGGAACACGCAGGTAAGGGGAGGGGCCTGGTCGCAGGTGGGACAGTTCTCCACAATGATGCCGCGGGCGGTCATGTCATTGACCACAACCTGGCAAATGGGCAGGCTGCTCAGCATGCCGAAGAACTCGACGTTCACACCCAGATTCCGGAGAACCGTGCAGTTGTTGGAGGCATTGCCGCCGCGCTGCCAGTATCCCTTGATGGCTTTTTCGTGCAGATTGTCCTCGGGGAAGTTCTTCACCGTGGAGACGTAAACGATGCTCGTATTGCCCATGCATAGGACCATCTTCTTGCCGACGGTCCAGCTCAGTTTGTTGCCATAATTAACCGTATTTGTCTTTTTTTGTAATTTTGGGGATTTTTTCTTTAACATTTTGGAATTTTTTGTAAGAGATAAAGCTAAATCAGACTGCCAGAATTAATTCGGAAATCGTAACAAAATTATGACAATAAATCTATAAAGAAATAAGGATTAGTTTAGGAATCTCGAGACAATGTCCAAATGGTGCGCCGTCAGTGTGATGAAGTCCGTCCTGTGTGTCGGCTGCACGGAGGTGGACTACGTGACCACCATCGAAAAGGTGGACTTCCAGAGCGATCACTGCCCCACCCAGAACGGCATGCTGCAGCGCAGCGGACGCTCCTCGAACGTGAGCACCGTGCTCCGTCTGCTGGGCGCCAATGTGGAGCTCTTCGGCGTGCTAAGCAAGAATCCCGTGTACCGCATTATCTTGGACGACCTGACGCGACGGGGCATCGATCACAGTCACTGCACCTTCACGGACGAGTGTCCGCCCTTCTCCACAATTGTCCAGGAGCGGTGGACGCGTCGCTGCACGGTCATCTACTGTGACAAGCCGTTTCCGTATGTGACGGCGGAGGACTTCCGGAAACTGGATCTCGACGACTACGGCTGGGTGAACTTTGAGGCGCGCAGTCCCCGCGAGACCTGCGATATGATACGCCTAGTCCTCGACCACAACAACGGGCTGGACGAGAGAGACCGGATAATCGTCTCGCTGCAGATCTTTAATGCCTTCAACGAGATCGTCGATCTGATTGGGATGTGCGACTACGTCCTCATCACCAAGTACATAGCCGAGGAGCAGGGCTGGATGACGCCGCGGCAGGCCTGTGACGGCATCAACGGGCTACTCCGCATGCCGCGGGACATCAAAATCCGCCGACCATGCGTGATTGTGCCATGGAGCAGCCTGGGCGCCGGCTGCATGACCAACGATGGGAACTACTTCGAGCTGCCCGCCTACAAGCCCAAGAAGATCGTGGACCGCGTGGGGGACAGTGACTGCTTCACCGCCGGCTTCATCTACGCCATCTTCGTCCGGCAGAGGCAACTGTCCGACGCCGTGGACTTTGCCAATGCGGTGGCCAGCTACAAGCTGGCCCATGTGGGATTCGACTGCCTGGGCACCATGAAGGTGGACTCCGTTAAGCTGCCCGTCGTGATGCAGGTTGGCAGTGAGGTGTCCTCAGACGAGGAGGATGTTATAAACGATCCGCAGCGCATTTGCAAGAAGTATCTGAATCGAACGGCTGTGTTCCTGGAAGAAGACGAGGCTTCCATAAACACTGTTAAAGAGGAGCGGGTGAAGCCTGCCTGGCTATTGTAATCTCGAAGTCCTTGTTTCATTCTTTTAAAACAATTTAAAAATATATTTTTCCCACAATTATCTGAAATTTAGTTGGATGATGTAAGGTTCTCCCCAGTTGAACCGAAATGATTGATGAACTCGTTCAGTGAGCCCTCGACATGTCCCAGCTGCGATGAGATGTGCTTCAGTCGGAGGAACTGCTCCTCCTTGGCTCCTCCTTCCCCTGAGCCTGGCAGGTCGTCATCCGTTTGACTCTCGCCAATTTCCTCCAGCTTGATGTACCTGACATCATGACCCTCCAGATTATCGACCACCATGATCATGTGACCCTTCTGAATGTAATGGTGGAGGGCCAGGTTATCGGCTATGATAACGTTATCCTCGGCACTGACCAAGTACTTGCCAAGGATTCCAAACTCTGCCGCTGGAAGGGAAAGGGAAGTGAATAGGGTTTTCCAGGGTGTCAATGATAGTACTCACCACTGGCTAGAATGCGACCCATGGTCAACGTGGGAAATACCTTGAAAAACTTTCGGGTTTTGTCGCTCGACGAGATGAGCACGTAAAACTGGCCATACTTAATGCAAGACATCTTTTGGGGCAGACTTTCGGGATTTACAAATTTAAACATCCAAATTTTCTGCTTCAAAAGGAACTGAGACAAGTATTTCGGGGATAATCTGTTGGAAATATATTTCAATATATTTAAAAGGGAGTTTCATATCTGAGCAAGACAAGGCATAATTTCGTTTTGGCCAATTCAGAAACATTGATTTAGTTCTCACAGACACAGGGAGATGGTGAACAGGACTGAGACCCTAAGAGCAAATATATATACTACATATATATTGTGTGTGCAAATGGAGGCCGAGAGGAAGAACTGTTGCCACAGCATAATTGCCACATGATTAATTCTTGAGTCAGGCGAAACTTGTCCGGGTCCGTGACCAAGATAAATGCTAATAGATATACATTTATGTAGAAGTTCGGACAAATGTTGTGGATGGCAGAGCGAGAGGGCTGCCTGCTCGGTCATTTATCATTTCGGACAACAGGCAGGCAGCAACAACAATTACCACGAATATAAGTGACAATTTTCATGCATTTCCCTGGCCACGCGGCGTATGAGCGATGAAGATAATTTTCGGTGCGAAGCAGCAAAGATTACCCGAGATGACGACGACGTTGGAGCCAAGCACAAATATTCCATTCCGTCCAAACAAATCAATAAATGTCCAGCCAGCAGTGCGACCCGCAAAAAGTTCTTAACGTCCAAAAATGCTGCATCTGGATGTGGCAACTCCCTCGTAAACACATCGAGAACTTGAACTTTTTTCCATTCGAACTGCTGTGTCGCCGCCACACGATTATGAGCAAGAATTATGCTTCGCAAGTGTGCAGTTGCCAACTGGAAGGAGTCCTTCAGCACTTGGCCAAAAAGCTCAGCTCCCAGGATGGGAGAAGCTTTTATAACTTTAAATATTTCATAGTTAGTTCGACAGAAAATCAACCTTTTTAAGCTTTATTTTCTGGGATACGGCTTTAGTAAGTTAATAATTTAAATATTATTATAATACAACAATATTTAAATTATCTTGATGTAAATTTGCATTTAAAAATAAATAGAAATAAGCAAGTACAAGCGTTAAAATGAAAACTTATCTTTTTGCTTCTTTTAATTTTAAAAAAATGTTCTTTGAAAAACGACTTAAAATATTTCTTTAAAATTCCTTCTATAGGCATAATCTCAGTTTTTCGTGAGTGTATCACCCACATTCCGGCATCGAGAGACGGAAAGATCGAGCCGGAGACGCTTCCAACTGCCTTCCGGACTCGAATGCAGCCGGCAAAAGCGAAGAGCAAACCCGACAGCGACAGCACACATTTACATGGTGAATAGCGACCGGCATTTATGTAAATTAAAAATTATTTCGGCTGTAAAAATTCAGTGGGAATTGTTTTTGGCAATGTCGTCGGCAAAAAAAAACCCCCACTAACAAGCGGCCACAAAAAAAGGGAAAAGGACTAAGAAGCTGCGTTGAAAACTCTAAACCTGGATACCCTTTATTCTTAAGTTATGATGATAATATTTTAATAAATAAATATTTAAAATAAAGCTCTAAAAGGGTGTTATTTGAAAAACATATCTTTGACTAAAAATCCCACACTTAAATATTTATGTAATTATAATTAAATAAATGCTTCTGTAACTCTTAATATAATTTTAAAACCATGCTTGTTATTGTAATTAAAATACCCTCAGAGAGAGAATTAGATAAAAACAACCATCCAGCGAAAATAATAACAGTCATGACAATGGCCGTGGCAATTGGGAAAAACATTTGCTTGTTTTTTAACTGCATTGGCTGTTAAGCAGATATAGAGGGGATAGTTATTGTTATTATTTCGAGACACTGTCAAACCGAAAGAGCAAATAGTGACAGAGAAATGGCAGGCATTGCGCCGGAGATGGGCACGAATGAGCTTCGCAGGAAATGCTTTGAATATCCGGTCAAAAAATTGCAGCTCTTAATATATATTTGTATAAGTATGCATTAATGTTTTTAATATTTAGTATTCTTTGCAGGTATTTTATGTTTTTAAAAATGTCTGCATGCTTTTTGGCGGAATCCTACTTTGTCGCTTTTATTTGAATCTATAATCATTCTTACTACAATTGGAAAACAAAAGTTTCCTGTTCCAGAAATCTCGAAATTGATCTATTTTGAATCCCATTAAGATCGATAGTAAATATATCGATTTATTTAAAAGATATCAAGGATCTCAGCAAAGTTATCTTGCCAATGAAGATTTCTTTCCGCCTCGGCTTTCGCCCGAACAATTTTCCGAAAATTATTCAATCCAATTTTCATACATCCCACTGCCAACCCCCCTGCCCCCCAATCAGTGGCCCCGACGCCTGTGTGTGCGACTGCATTGGTGCATAGATTATGCAGTTGGCTTCAGTTTATGATTGGCAAATCCAATATACGCTGTGCACTTGGCAGCAGATTGGCAACCCCGTCTGCACCGCAGAGACCCGAAAGATGGCCGCCGCCTGGCTGCCACTTTATGCCACTTGCACGCATATTTCGCCGGGCTCACCACACACACACACACACACACTCGCTCTCACATGGCCCGCAACGCAGACACAAGATGGCGGCGCGCCCATTTCCGGCTGATGGGGCAATAGCGTGATTATCGGCAGACGAGACGGGGCAGTCAGGGCAACCGCAGCGACAAAAAATGATTGTGCAAAGAGTCAATCAGAGAGTCGCGACGAATGCAAGACACCCTGAATTAAAGTTAAAAAGGAAAACTAATCTGAAAGGGTAATTAAAGAATATCGAAGAATTTAATTTGACTTTTCTTATTTTCTTATATAGAAAGCATTGTAGAGATTTTTTAGTGACTTGCTTAATCGCTTAATTGCTGGAGGTTCCTAAAATTAATTAGCATAAAACATTTATTTTTAATCAAATACGATACATTATTATATGGCTTATAGTTCAGTAAGGATATTTGGTCACCAGCTAATTCAAAACTAATATTTATTTTCCTGTATGTGGTGTGCCTAGAAAAAGACCACATCGAGTTGGGGCAAAGCTGCTGCCACAGCAGTAAGCTGCAAAATAAGCCAAAAATATGCGTTATCAAGCTGGGCCAATAAAAAAATACACATGCCCGTGCTTTTTAGCCAAGCGAACAGCCCACAGTGGGCCAAACTGAGCCGCTAGATGGGAGTTGAGAGTATTAAAAAAAAATATCTATTTCTCACAGAGCCTTGTGTGTTTTTAAAATAAAGTTTAAATTTTTTCTAAAGGAAAAATTTAAACCATTCGTTAAAAAGAAAGGATTTGTATTTAAGTCTATTTCCTTATTAAATTATCCTTTAAACTTTAAGATAACAGCTCAAATAAGAAGTATATTAATATCTGATTTAAAAGAAGATTTTTTTTAGTAATCTCCATCCAAAATTCAATACTTTGAGGCCCCACTGTGCCTGTGACGTGCATAAGTGTACCCACTTGCATTTGAATCGCTACTGACGCTGGCCGCCGTCGCAATTTTGCATTACTTTGCATAACCGGCAAGGGCCGCCCGCTGTGGTGAACGGGAAAAAGGGGCGGCGGCCTCTGAAATAGCGCTATACGAACGTCTGGCGCTGTATCTAGAAAATGGCGCTTTGCCACTGCGCCTTTATTTAACCATAAACTGTGCTTTCATGGTCATTATGGAGGCTTCCTTACCGAATTCCACACATTATTCTTATTTATCGGTGGCACAGAGCAGCCCATGAGTGGTTAGGGAGGGAAGAAGGTAGGATTAACCTATTCATAAATAAGGCAAGACCTTATATTTCTGGCTTAGATTTTTAGCTATACTTAAGCATGCTTTTTAGAGGAAATTTCTGTTTAATTCGTTTTAGTAAACTTTTCGGCTTGAATAAAACAAATGAAATGCAAGTACATGGATTGTAAATGGCATGAAAACATAATCTGTTTACACTCCCTCATCCATCATTGTTTAGAAAAATTCCCCTTTTGCCAACAGAACTCCCAAAACCCCCTTTCATTGTCTTGGTTAACTTTCTTTCTCCTTTTCTTTGATTTGAAGCGAGTTAAGCGAAATAAGTGATAGGAAAGAGAAACCTTTTTGGTGGGGACGCGGGGGTGGTGTTCAGATTTAATAAGGTTTCGGCACTTGGGCTAGAATCAATCAACAAAATCGTGGGAGATCCTTTCGCATGTTTCTCTGATTATTACGCTCATTACATAAAAAAACATTTCACTTTACTTCAGTTCACTTTGCTTTGTGCAGGAATTTGTTATTATTTTCGTGCTTGGCTGCTTTTTCACAGTTCGTCGACCAAAATGAACTTGAGTACGGGCGTACAGGGGCGGCACACACGTGGGGTAAAAGTCATTGGTTATCCCTTTACCCGGAGTTCTTCTTATTCTTTTTTCTTTCCTTTGATACCCAGTGTTGGTCTCGAGGAGGGGTATATTGGTAGTAGTTAATATAACAATTAGAGAGTCCCTTAATCAGGATCAATCAAGGTGTTTATTAAGTTAGAACAAAACCCTGGAAATCTTTTTACGAAGTTTATTTATGTGAATACCTATTATATTAAATTAAATAATATTACGAAGTTATATTACGATGTCTTAACGCCAATATTAAATTACTTTACCGTTAAAAAAATATTGGCTGTAATTTGCGTCGCTGAAAAGTATGCAACGCTTTGAGGCCTGGGTATTCCATGTTCGGTACACTCGACTACTGCGTTCTTGCTTTTCTATACTTTTTGTTGTGTGTTTTTTTTTATCATTCCCGTTCAATCCGCTTGAGTTTCGGTCCGTTGAAAATCTTTTCAAGTCGCAAAGGGGCAAACGCGCGAAATTCATTTGTTAACCCGGAAGGGATAGGATGACGTCGACTGTCGCCGATGTCGTTGTCGTTGCCTAATCCACTGCAGGCGCGACCCGAGACCCGGGCAAAGGAAACGGGAATTGGGAGCGAGGATATAGAGAATCCAGGATACGGGACCCAGGGCCTGACAGTGTTTGCTTTCGCGAGAAATGATTGATGAAGGTACCGCCGAAGAGTTGAGCAAAAGCAAAAAAAAAAGGGAAAAAAAAGAAAATCAAAACAAGAAGGAGGAAAGCGCCTGAGCTGAAAGGAAAGCCATTTAAATGCAGCAACGTAACTTCTTTTATCGAACTTTAATATGCTTGCCTCTAACAGGGATCTTATTTTCAATTGAAAAAGTAAATCAAGAAAACCTGTACCTCAGCTGAAAATCTTTAATAAACATCTTCCTTAATTAATACAATAAATTAGCTCAAAAAAATGTGGAGTATATTATTAAAAAAAAAATAGTTTGCACAAACTTTGAATAAACAATACTTAATTGCAATTATATCTTGAAGAAAATTATTAAAAGCCTCAAGAGCCTTTATTATTAAATTTATGGTAGTATACGATATTTTTTCTCTCTGCCATTATGTTCCTTAAAATAATTCCTTAAATTGGCAGCGGGAAGTAGGTTTCAAAAGCTTGAAGTGTCGATCAGAAATTCACTTTGTCCGCTGCGCAGAACTTAATTTCCTTCCATGGGTTTTATGTCCCTGGACCTTTTAACGACCCCATAAACCGATGCGTTTTCCCATCTTGCTGTCTCCGCCGGCCAGCCAGTCTCTGCACATCCTCCTCCTCCTCCGCTCCTTGGGAAACCAGTTTGTCCGTCATCGGCTCACCTGGCGGCTGCTGGTGTCCACTGACTGCTCGCTGTGTAGGGCTTTATTTGGTGTTTTTATGGCTAGTTACTCTCGTTTGATGGTATTAACATAATTTATGTATGAACACGAAACTACTAAGCGCACTATCTAGGCAACAAAGGGAAAGGATTAGTGATGGCAGGAATCTACCTAGTAGAAGGTATATAAGCCCTACTATAACATTCCAATTCCAATTTCAATAACAAACAAAATTATGTCAGCTGTTTATAAATTAATTTAATTTAATTAATATACTCTCTAATCTAGTTTTAAATTATTTATTTAACTTTCTTAGAGTTACACGTTTTTTTTTAAAGCTTGTTGTTTCCTTGGCTTGGTACCTTTTCCCATCACTAGCCAGGCTGGTCTCACCTTCAACCCAAGGTAATAAAGCAATCGTCTCTCGGTTAATTGCTGCCACTCGAGGGGAACAATGTCCTGGAAGGAGGGTGCCAAGCGGGACATTTTGGATGGGCGACAGCAGGATTTTATGGTTTGATGGTTTTTCATCTGACTTTTAATTGATTTCAATGTTGGCAAGGCTGGCGATGCCAGAGATTCTCACTCAGCTTGTTCTAGTGCTTGAAAATGCTGTATTAAAATATAAAAATTTAATAAATAAAAATAAATTATATTATTTTACATCATATATAAATTATATTTAGAAAACTGGTAGCTTTTTGCCTTATTTTTATTTAGTTCCCTGAACTAACAACACGATTTTGCCCACAGTTCCGGGGGGTTTTTGTGCACTTACCCCTTAGGTTTAAGCTCCCACGCACGGCTATATATGGGGAGCGGAGTCATAATCGTAAACAAGTGACGGGACCGCGACATTTTATCGCTAGACCCGCGTACTCGCAGAGTGCTTAATGGCCGGACGAGCACTCCGACATAAATTAAAGCGCCGTTAAGCGTAAGCCGGCCCCAATTACCAAAGTATCCTTGGCCATTATATTTAGGGACTTACTGTGTTGGCTGACATGTGTCGACTCGCCTGCTGATGCCAATGAAGAATATTTAAGATACGATATAAGATGGCATTACATTTTGGATACGGCTAAAATAGGTATATCGAATCCAATTATTCTGCGTGCATTTTTTTGCATATATATAAAGAGAAAAATAAGTTACTTCCAGTAATGCAAAATTTTAAAATGAGACTGCTGCCCATCCTAATAACGTTGTGGGCCGTCGTGGAAGTTACCTGCCGACGACAACATGGATCTCGCGAAGAAAAAAAGCTATTGGAGTACACCTATGCACACTCGGACGTATCACTTTGGAACATCAAAGCGGCACTGATGAACAAACGCCTCGAAAGGGAGTTCTTTCAGACCCCTAAAACTAAAGGGTGCCGGGAAATTGAGGAGAAAAGACTCACGGTACTGGATGAACTGCACGAGAGAATATTTAATGAGTGCGGCTATCAAGATGAGATGACAGACCAGGTATTGGCAAGAGTTTACTATATTGATGAGACTGCAAGAGAAGTGCTTTCGATCTTCAGATCAGACGTCAATAAGAAAATCTTACTAGGCACCTTAAATGAGTTCGTCACTTCACACAGCATTGGGCATAATCTGGTTACTGCTCTATATCAGAACGTGAACAGCATACCAACCAGAGATATAGAGTACTTGACTTATTTCCTATACAGATATAAGAACTTGTTCACGGATGGTGCACTGAACGTGATCGCTTCCTATATCAATGCTCACTCTAAAATAGAACTGGGAGACTTTTTATATCGGAGAGTGGAACTCTTTCACCATTACTTTGAAGAGCGATTGGATGTTATGCAATCATTTGTACATTTGTCATTTGAGCGCACCGGCTCTCAACGTCCTCGTGGCATAAGGCGAGGTCCTGGTAGGCCTAGAATTGAAAAAGCTACATTTGATTGTGTTTGGGATAAAATAAAAGATCAATTCGAAGAAATGTTCCTGGAAACGTTCCAACTCATAACATGCACTATATACGGTGAGGAAATTACAAACATAACTGCCAAGGAAAGTGCCGCTTTTAAGAACGGATGTGGCTTCTAAACCTTTCTATATTTATATGTATAACAATATATAATACGCTGCTCTGAATTTGTTTATTTCTATCACGCAAGTACGTGGCTCCAAAATTTTGTACAGACTTATAATTTCACAGACTTTTCCTTCCTAAATTTAAGTAAAATCTCCCAAATTAACGTGGCTTTCGGACGCAAGGTACTCCATGCTGGAGTATCAGCCGTCGCAGACTCTTGCATCCCATCTCGTGCACATGGCGCATAGCCTCCGCCAGAACCAGCGACTCCTTCTCCTCGCTGAGATAGCGCTGCTCCACCCGAAGCTCGTTGGCCAGGCAATCCAGGAGGTCATCGCGGCCAAAGGACCGGAAACTCACGATGGTCGTCTCCGCGGGCAGCTGCTGCTCCAGCAGCTCGAACTGCTCCCAGTACATGTCCACTTCCAGGGTGAAAACGTAGACAACCAGGACGGTTTGGTTCCTGTCCAGCTCGCCCTCGCGTTCTCGGATCAGGCGATTGTATATGGGCAGCAGCCCGTGGTCGCAGGTGGCCAGGTTGTCGATAATCAGCAGATTGGCGCCGCAATCGGACAGCCCCTCCGCAAACTGTCGCACCAGGTGGAACTTCATCACCTCGTCGGACACGCGTGTGTTCCAGGAGTAGGCATGGGCATTGGCCGGCCAGGGAAAGTGCTGCTTCAAGGCGTTGGCCGCCAGCGATTTGCCCACGCCCGGCGGTCCCAGCAGTGCCACCGAGTGGAACTGCTCGCTCCCGGTCAGCGCTCGCTCCATGCGGGCCAGGGCCTGGTTCTGGTTAAGGACCGTTCGGCCTATCAGGCGGAAAAGGCGACGCAAGTCTTGAGATTCCGGGCTACAGGAATCGGTGTCCTGCAAGGAGAATAAGCTCCTTGATATAAGAATGTGATAAGATTGTGATTCTTACCTTTGCTTTCAAAAAGGACTTTCCTTCCTCGAGGCCCACCATTCGAAGGGCGCTCGTCCACAGACTGGGCTGCTGCTGCTGCTCCTGTTCGGTTCCTTCCATCTGCTCGCCGTGCATCTCACTGCCAAGGAAGACCAGGAGGAGCAGCACCACCAGCACCGCCGCAATGACGGAGAATCCCTGCAGGATGTGCGATTTGCGACTGGAGCTCAGTCGGTCGCGATGTCGCCGGCAGTTGGTGTTTCGCAGGATGCCCCGCCGGCGGGGATCTTCCTCCTCGTCCACGTGGTAGTCACCGGCATGGCGGGGGCCCAGGTCGAGCTCGAGGGTGCGGTAGGGCAGGCCACGGCGCCGATACAGGCTATTCTGGGTATTCTGGAGCAAATGCGGCATTTCTGATTTTCTGTAAAATTACTTATTCTTTAATTTAAATACTCGGCTATGTCTCCGATAAATTTGTGTGTGATGCCGTTTTTGGCTTTCACCTACATGAATTTGTTGATATTCTGATATTTCGTTTGATTGATTCTGAGACAAGGCCACTGGGATTGATGATATTTACTTTTATTTATCACTTATATTATTATTTTATATAGATTCTTGATCGGTTTTTGAGTGAATTCGGATGATAAACATGGGAGTTACTAAACAATTAAAATTCTGCAACATGTTCCTAGCAACATTTGTCTTAATTTTTCTACATTTATCATAAAATGTGAGCATAATTAGGCAAAGTGAACTTGCCATGTCCATGTGCCTTCTAATTTCACCCACAATGCTTTTGGTACCGGGTATCTCAGAGTCAGTCACACTTTCCTACTTGTAGCTTTTCTACTTCTTTTTAATAGCCATTAAAACATTTCCCCAAGTATTTAATTAAATAAAAAATAAATAAAAATGTAAATAATCATAGTTAGGCCTGGTACCTTATCGTTCATTCCCGTTTTAACTTATCTGTGGCCCTGTTACCAGTTTCTGGGGAGTTACAAACACACATAGAGATCTCCAAGAGATGCAGATTTTATGTTTTTTTTTTTGGCTATTGTGGTAAAAACAAATAAAAGACAAGGTAAAGAGTTAAAAAATTGCAAGCGAAGAGGCCGAATCCGAAACCGGCCGAACTGGTTGCCGGAGGTTGTTTTTTCTGCGGAGCCCACTACCGGAGTTACTCACACTTGGCTTCCCCCCGAAGCACTCCGCTCGCACCCTCCCGCCCAGGCACTCCCATTTCTTAAGCGCCCGTCCGTTGCGTTGTTTACGTTTAGCGCCGATTCCTTCATTCCACTCTAGTTTGTTTTGATTTTCAAAAAAGGGTCAGAGCTAGAAAAACTGGATGCCACTCGGCCTGGGCATTGTTTCCCATTCTTCAGCTTGTGCTTATAACTTCACTTTATTCACATTTTAATTATACATTTTTGGTGCATTTATAGCTTCTTCTAATCACTCATTCGATATTAACTTCTTCTCATTGCACCCATTTGCACTGGTATGCAGTTCCTAGAACAAAAGATCTCAAAGTCGTCCATCATATCCTCTGTGGTGTTTCCTCCGCGACAGCCGCCCTCACAGTTGCATCCGAACATATTGCAGCTCCCCTCGCCACAGTAGGGGGCTGTGGTGACGCGGTCGCCATTGGGGCATGCATCGTCCAGGAAGCACAGCTCGCCCGACGGCTTGGCAAAGAAGTGGGCACAGTCAAAGACGGAGTAGAAGAACAGCGTGGTCCTATGGCAGCACACCGCGTGCACCGACAAGGACGCGAGGACCGAGAGGAGGATCGTCAGGTGAAGGGCTAGGACTTGCGCGAGCTCCATCTGCTGGAAGAAGAAAGACTAAAATGAGCCAAACCAACCAGGGAAAATTAAATTTACTTTAATTAGTTATCGTTTTCCGATTATCCCCAACACATCTCCCTAATATTTCTCATTTCGATTCGAGATGCGAGGCTTGCTGGTGCTTATCCTGGCCTTAGTTGCCCCCATGGAAATCTTGAGCCGATGGAAACAGAGAACGCTCGACTCCTGGTGCAGTGAAAGGGTCGATGTTCCCCAGTTTTCAAAGACTCACCAAAAATGCGGTTATAGTTTTCCGGCATTGGAAGCGACTCTTGCCGACGAAAAGATGTCGAATTGGCAAAAAGTCGAGAAGATTGCACATATCATTAATATACCCTGGGCTTATAAAATACCCGCGGAAGCCTACGATTGCTATTGGAATATGTTAATGAAACAACACTCGCAACTAATATCGCAAATAATAAACTATTACGGTTGTGTGCGTGACAGAATGGAGATAAACAAGTTGAACAAGAGCCTATATGACTATGGACCGCCGGAGCCCTCATGTACGCATTACCATCTCTGCCATAAACATAAAATTGGATCTTAGTAGCTATTAATTCAATTGGAAAAAAATAAACCAGTGCTCTCAATAATAATTATTCTCGACTTAACTCGATGTGTCTGTAAAGATATTTAAAATGCGGTCTGACGAATCACATTATATGCGACCCAGGTATTTTTCCCCTAATATTAACTTCATTTCCATTCAAGTCTTCGAACTGGATAATGTTGAAGCTTCTCATAGTTTGTGCGACAATTTCAACAATCTTTGCAGAGGATAAATGGACTTTCTATTGCGAAGGATCGCGAAATTTGAGTGCAATTGTAAAAAAATTCGACACAACTTCGAGACGTGGCAAATACATAGAGGTATTCGGGCCCCAATTTAATCTTTTCTTGGAAAATACGAAAATAATGGACCATAACTTGGAACTCGTATCTCAGGATGTCTGCGAAAATAAGAATAATCAACTTAAAATACAGGCCTTTTTGGCCGAATACAAAAAAGCTGCAGATATCTTAATGGTGGCATCGTACGACAAGTTTATGAGATTCCACGTCATTCGGAAGCGCTTGTACAAGGACCTTTTCTTCAATTTTTTTTATCATAAAGAAATCATGGATTATCATTTAGGGGGAGTCTATGAGGAACGATCCGATGAACAATCCGATAAACGATCAGATGAACGATCCAATGAACGATCCAAGGAACGATCCGATGAACAATTCTATGATCGATCCAATGAACGATCCAATAAACGATCCTTTACACGATAATATGATCGATCCTATGAATGATTCTATGACCGATCCTCTACACGATCCTATGATCGATCCAAAGAACGATTATATCCGGCATCCTAAGATCGATCTAATAAAAATACAAATTGAAGTATTTTCAAAAAGAGTTTTTATTTATAATTCCTTGGGAGGGTTAATTGGGCCAATAAGAAAATCTAGTCGCTCAATTATGTTAAACTTGTATATACATTCAAGTATATGGAGCCAAGACTCCCTTGGCTAAGTAAGTAGAAATATGGATTCAGTGAATAAGGAGCTTTGGCGACCTTTACATTATCGTCTGACAAGGATTACCCATATACGTAGAAAACCCTGTCCAGTATTCACTTCAGTTACATTTTCCTGGAAGCAACACCATAACCAAGGTAGTATCGCTTTCGTATGCGTTCTTAATTGGAACTTGCAGTGCGTCGAATCGATGACGGCCCCGTCATGGATTGTCGTTGTCCCACTCCGTCTCAGCGTAGGTGTTCCCAGAATCCCCACGGAGATGGACGCGCGCAGAGTTCGCCTGCTCCTGCACCTGACCGCCGCCGTGCACCTGGGCTATGCCATCTACTACGACGTCCGCTACGCTCAGATGCCGCAGCTGGCGGTGGAGCTCCGCCTGGAGCCACCGATTGGGGGCAAGTTCAAGTACATGACCTTCTTGGGCGGACTCGTGCACCTGAGCTACTATACGCTGGCGCTGGCCTACGACCTCCTCCGGATGCGTTCGCTGCGGAGCCTGCGCGACTATGTAATGGCCAGCTTTGTGGTGCCGCTGGCCCTCACGGTGGGCGTGACCTTCTGGACACTGTACGCCATCGATCGCGAGTTCATCTACCCGGCGATCCTGGACCTCATCTACCCCAACTGGCTGAACCACGCCATGCACACGTTCGTGGTGGTCTACGCCCTGGTCGAGCTGGGCGTCACCGGGCACCGCTATCCGGAGCGCAGGCGGGGCTTTGCCGGTCTCGGAATCTTCATGGCCGGCTACATAATGTGGGTGCACTTCGTGTGGCTGAAGACCGACATCTGGGTGTATCCACTCCTGGGCGCCCTGGTGTGGCCGTTGCGGATCCTCCTCTTTGCCACGATCGGTGGCCTCAGCTTCGTTTACTATCTGATCGGCGAGCGGGTTAACAGAGTGCTATGGTGTAACTAAGCAAAAATGTATATCCCTTACCTATGAATAGTTAATATAATAACATTGTTTAATAAATTATTTTGGACAATGAAACTAGCTTCTAAGAATAAAACAGTTCATCCCTTAAAAGGCGCTCGTAATAGCATGAAAATTGTAATTGTCACCGATTATAAGATCATATTTCCAGGTAAAGGTCAACTTTGACAAATCCATGATCCAAATTCACCACAAGGGTCTTGAAATCCCCCAATAAGATGTCCAAAAGTATGCAATACAATTCTTAAGCAAAGACCAATGTACATAGTTATTAAGATGCCAAACGGCCATATATTTGAAGCAGTTTTCTGCTGGTTCTTCCTTTCTTTTACGATAAGCATTGTTTTGAATATATACATTATAATTTATAATAATAAATAAATAAAATATATCCATTTTTAATTCTTATAATAATTATTTTTCGATTACCAGCTCGGCACATAATAAGTTGTTTCAATAGATGATAACCATTGAGAAAAAGACGCCTTTTAGTACATAGTTCAAATTATTGTTTTGAAACATTTATTGAAAATAATTAAAAAGCATATGATCATTACTTTTTTATCCATATTTAAGCTTTGCCTCAACGGTAACGTACATTCACATGCCTATCGTACCATCTGTAGTACTTATAAATATTTTTTAAGGCTATGCCGTTTGTGACATGCATGTACTGCATTATCTTCCGATAGACTTTCCCGACGTCGTGATTCTTTAATGACTCAAATTGTGCCATTTTCATAACGCCTACTAGTGAAAATTGACTTAGTTCTTCGGCTTTTAACATGAGTAGATTGGTATACTCAATATTTGATATATTGGCGGCAAGATTCTCAATTTCGGCAAGTATTTTTTCCGCTTCTGTAAACTCGGCTACAAATTTCGCAGTATTTAGTTTTACCCCTTTCATATCACGCTGGAATTTGTTACGAATCATATCAAATTGTTTCCAGCCTGCCATAAGGCATTTTTTTTTCTTTTCCGTTGAAAATTCATCCCTTTCTATCAAAGATCTCGTCATCTTAAAGTGTACTGGACTAGAACGCCTTTGGAACTGTATAACTTTAGATAAAAGAAAGAAATATTTGAATCTTTAGATGAAAGAAATAAAAAATATACCAAAATAAATACATTGAATACAAATGAATTATGTCGGAAGTGTGGATTTTTTTTTTTTGTACATCGGATATCTAAAATATTTTTATTTTGAGTTTGTTTTTGTTTGAAAATGAGAGGTGTAAGAAAGGAACCAATTGGCCGGGACGTGACCTTGGACACAGCTGATCTGTCTGGCCAGAACTACCAAAGATCCAAGGCCAGATGTTGCGGCCAAATAAGTGGGGGGTAAAGGTTATGTCCTAATTATTTGTTTGTACTTCTTTGGCGGCATTGCAGATCTCGATCACTAGCATCGCCATATGGCCAACGAGGGTGGGTCTACATATGCTATTAAATCGATTCTAAGCCAATTGTTTGATCACAAGTTTGTTAGAAATTTAACCACATAAAAATTATTAAAAATACAATAAGAGTTTCAACAAAAAATGGAAGACTATATTGAACATATCCTATATTTAAATAATGATTAATAACATGTTTAAAAAAGTTTCCTTTGTTCTCTGTTTCTTGAATGATTTTTTTTTTGATTACAAACAATCCGTTTACTATAAGGAATTCCTTAACATTTGCAGATAACTATTTTTGTTTAACAAACTTTTTTGAAGAAAAGTTTTGATTGAACTCTGTCGGCCAAGCGTTGAATCGAATTATACTCAAAAAAATCTCTTGAGCCCCGTAAGAGAACGAAGCTTTGGTTTAAATGGGCCGAAAAGCTCAAGAGAGCAACGACTTCAGGGGGTTTGTTGCCTATTTTCACTCTCTTTGAGTTATCTTTTTGAGTTTAATTTAAGCCGAATTTAATAGAGTACTTAGCAATATTTTGTTAGAACATAAAAGAGAAAAATTAAAAAAATTAATAATAATTAAAATGAATAAGCCGCCTAAAACATAGAATCAGACCAGAAATTCCGAAAGCTAAACGGCAGCTCCTTTAAGTTTTGACTTTGGAGGCCTATTGTACTCTCCACCCTGCGTCAAGCTCAGTCCACCCCTTTTGCTTCTTGGCCCAGGAATTTTCTCTAATGACTTAAACGCGGTAACCACTAAAACATTTACAGCGTATATGGCCCTGTTGTTGTTCACTGCCAACCACATCCGCCGAAAATTTAAGGTAACAGCCAGCTTTCCCCCCATATTTTCCACACCTCCACAAACCTCCCTGAAAGTAGTCACATTTTTGCGCAAAATTTCCCTGAAACCGCAAGTGGAAAACTCATTAGGCCCAAAGAATTTAACGGCATTGCGAGCTGCGAAATGGAAGGATTGGTATGCTATCAGCCGCGGCAAAGACTTTGGGCTCTCTTCTACTTGTTGTGTCATTTTTGGGCACTCGAAAAAATTAAAATATATTATACGGATAACTTCTAAACAATAAGATCTGTTTTTCATCTCGGCATATAATCGAGTCTTGATTTACTTCTGAGAAATGAAGCCGTATATGACCTCGAGATAGCCTTCAATAACAAAAATAGGGCGTCAATGTAAGCATTTGATGGTAAATAAATATTTCCTTAAAAAATATGCATATACATATACTTTTTTCTATATTTCTAAAAGCAAGAAATTAACTTGTTCGATAAGGTGGCAAACTTAGTAATAATAAATAAATCTATTATTATCTTATTACTTTGATATATGTAGGTTGCTTTATATTCAGAAGGCTTTAACTTTGTATATTTTAATATAATACATTTTGAAGACATTCTGCTAAAGATGTTTTCATATTTTATACAAGTCTCCATTAATGCTTAACAAACTTCTAAACATAAATATAACTGTAAAAATCGTTGAAAAAGCTACCTAGTAAATTTATTTACTTTAATTTTATACAAACAATTCTCACATAAATTATCCTTAACTGTAAACTATTAGTTTTTGTATTAAAAAAGTAAGTCTATTTTCCCATTTTAAAAGCCTGCACTCTATGGTCTCACCTTATTTGGGCTGCGTGTGTATTTTGCAAATTTGATTCTCCTGGGCGAAAACCGCACACGGTTGGTAATATTTATATTGCGTGAACCATTGTTTGTTTTTCAGTTCAGGGACTGGATTTTGAGGGGGGAAGGGCAATGGGAATGCTGCTCAGACGACGGGGATTGGGAAGGACCACAGAGATAGAGACACGTGCCTTGCCAAATATATCCGCTGTAAGCCCTTTTTCCTTGTTTCTTTATTTTTCATACGATTCAGGCTTATCCCTTTCTTTTTTTTTTAGCATATTTATTTGAATTTCGATTTTATACCCGATTCCGACATTCGCTCACTGCCTGCCTAATACCGCAGTCAGGACATCACTTTGTAGTTACACACACGCGCAAATTCGTGAATAACCAAATTGACGCATGCAAATTCTTGACATGCCAAGGACGGAGCTCGCCTGTGATTTTATTGTTCTTCTTAAAAAAAAAAAAAAAAAAAAATAGGTACAATAATAAGGGAATTATTTGTTGCTCTCTCATGTCCTTTGGCTGCAGCCTGAGTTTATTAATAAATTTCGTATATTTTTTTTTTGCTGAAGTTTAGCACTGGAAGTTGCCATTACCGTCCAAGGACCTTTCCAGCAGCTTCAAGGACCTGGCCAATTGCAGGCTGCAGGATGCAGCTCGCAAAGGTCAGCCCAAGGACAAACACCCAACGAGGTGCACAAATATTCCAGCTTCCCTATTAAAATCGATATTTAGTGCCGCACGCAGTGATGCCAAACGCAGGAGGAGAAAAATTTAAAACAACAAAAAAATACAAGAAGAAAACAAACTGCAAAGGGATCCGAGGAGAGCACATTCTAGCTGTTTTTTGAGCTATACTTAAAATATAATATAAAGGTGATTATATAGTATTTAAAATGTTTTAACATTTTGTGAACTTCGCCTTCAAGGTAAAGTATTTTTTTTTTACACTTTTTCAACCAACTTCTGGCTATTTTTCGCCATCAGCCGTTGTCCCAACACTAGACCGAATCTGGCGAATGGGGCGTGGTAAGAGTATTTGCATTAAATTATGCGACGAGCTGCGGAAATGTTTGGCATCAAATGAAGAATGGGCTGGACGGGAGATACGACGCAAAAAAAAAATGAAGAGAAAAAAACACAAAAACCAAGGAACAAGGCAGTACTGCGCACCGTTAAGTGCGGCGGAAGCAATTTTACTCTTCAGCTCGGGGAAAACCAAAGAAGGAAATATAAGGAAAGCAGCCACAACATCGCATAAACAAAACAGAAAAAAAAAGAATTTAATAGAAATCCTTGAAACATCTGTGAACCGCTCACTTTACTGTGCTTCACCAAGCCCCCGCCAAAAAAACACACACAAAATATCCTCGCTCTTGTATTTGAATACGTAGGTAAGCAAGTGTGCGCTCGCATTTGTAATTGTTTCCTTCGTTGCTTTGAGTCTCTCATGTATAGTACACTGTGTCACCGCCTAATCCTCCAAGTCATCTACCATTGCACTTGTAGAAAATTTTGAATAAAATTAAACTAAGCCCTTCATAAAATATATAAAATAAAGGATAGCTGCACAAGTGGGATATCTTGGGAAACTTTAAAGTAGCATACGAAAAAGACTCTGGAAAAAAAGGCTATTTTTCCAAAGGAATTGCAAGTGAGAGGTTATCTTTGCTGCTTTTAGATTAAATTTGTAAAGAAGAAACTTGCTTTAAAATATATTTCATATCCAGAAATACCTAGTTCGTTTCTGCAAGTGCTGCATTTAGCAAGAGCGTCCTCTCCCACTGCATTTTAATCGCCGTCATTATGGCCGTAGGGTGGGCGTAATTTTCACATTCATTTCGTTTCACTCACTGTTTTTCCAGCATTCATTTTACAGTACTTAAAAAACGGTCAGTATATTTGGAGGCTTGGTGCTAAGGATAAAAGCACTGGCACCAAAGGCAAAGGAACACTGTACCTTGGGGGTATTACACTAGATCAAAAACATATAATATACAAAACCGTATTATAATAAAAAAGATTACATTATTAGAATTAAAAAAATTAAATACATTATTAAAAAAATTGCAACTACTTATAATATTAAAAAGTCCCCAAGAACTCCTAGAAAAATAATTTACATAAAATCCTTTAAAAGTCGGACAAAAATCACTTCGCGTTAAGTGACGACCTTCAAGGGGCACCCCCAGCGCCAAAATAATTATGTCCATTTGTATGGCCAAGCTGTTCGTCATCTCAGGGACCCATTACACCCTTTTCAGTTGCCTACGGCGAAATTTACTCAGCATCCATCCCACTATCCGTCCGTCCCCTCGGTTCCGGGTGGCATTAAAACAAATCGACATTTTTCTCCGAGAGTAAACTTTATGGGGTCATCGGTGTAGATATTGTCCCCTCGTCCCATCCTGGACTTGTGACTTTGCAGCGCCTTCAAGACACAGGGCCAGCAGCGGTAGCAGCATTTTTCTTTTCGCTTATTAACATAATGACCAAGGAGATGGAACGGACATAAGGCCAAATGGGCATTACAGGGGCAGCCGAGCAGGAACTAGGAAAAGTTGTCAAATAAACCAAAGCAAAGAAAAGCAGAGCAGAGCGAGTGCTCGGCTTGTGCTGTGCTGTGCGGCCAATATTTCTACTCATTATGCTAATAAGTTCGCACAAGAGCGACGCTGGGAGAACGAAATGGTTCAGCGGATAAAATCCCAGTGAATTTGGAAGAAAATAAATTTAAAACAAAGTCGATGCAAGGCGGAAAATACGAGTCAAGAAACTATTTAAAATTTAAAAAAAGGTAGCTTTGGATACATATGTTAATAAATTTTCAATGGATGATGGATCAATTATATTCTCTTGCCTGCAGGTTAGCTGCAAAGGTTTCCTAATTTATTTTTCTTTAAATCTGTACTTCTTTATTTTTTAATTAAGTAGCTATTTATTTAGTCAGATTTTAACTGGCTTGTTTTTAATTCCCATCTATCATTATTTATTTATTTTTTTTTTATTCCCTCAACGCGCCATTATTGTTAATTAATGTTAATAAGCTCGTGGTCAATTCATGTGCATGAAATTGCATTCAACAATTTTGTCAATCGAACGGGCAGAAGCCACACGATGATCCAGAAGTCACGTAGCACATAAGACACGTTGCCCCCAAAGGCGGGACCATTTCCAGTCGTCACCATTGAGCCGTGACGTAGAGCGAAAAACTGGAGGACGACACGTAACTTTTTTAAACTCCGCGGTTACGTCAAAGAAACCACTTCGTGTGTCATTATTAAATGTCAGGTAACTTTAAGGAAATTGGCCCAGACCTCAGTCCTTATTGCGTTGACGTGGGCGCCCCTAATTCCGGTCTAAGTTTTTGGACCTTGAGTGTACTTTGCATCGTTGATCAGTTAAAAGAAAATCAAAATTCCTGAATATAATTTTAACAATAAAATAGAATTTGAAAGCAGTTTCAGATAAATACTTAAATTATTTTTAAAGGTACTTGTTATAAACTAAATATTATATAGAAATATTTTGGTCTGCCTAAAAAAATGTTTGCACGAAAAATTCTAACTAAATTTATCATATAAAAATTATAATAGTTTTATATTTTTTTAAACTATTAGCCTATTTAGTAACTACCTAATTTAAGATGTAATTTTCACATATAATTACTAATTAATATATTAAATTATATAATGATCATAATGATGATCTGCTGCCAAGTTCCGAGAGATCCCTCCTTCTTGGCAGCTCACATAAGAGGAACAATATAATAAGTAAGCAAATAAAGTGTTACAGTCACATAATATACTTATGTGTGTTATAGAGGCATTATATATGTATGACAAAAGTTAAGTTCGACCCTAGACAGTCGGTCTCCGATTTAAAATCGCCATCGGCACTGGTGACTAACAGTACTTTCTGGTCTGGCCGCTCTGTTGGGGCCCCGATAATTATCCGCCGAACCTTCAACTCGCGTGCTTGTTGCCGGGCGACCGACAACCGACAATCGGCCCAAACCGGTCGATGACTAATCACAATCAGGCGATGTTGTGAAAAGTGCCGCGATCTCGATTGCAATTGTATGGATCTTGATCGGATCGGTGGCTCGAACACGGTTAGCCGCTTGCCACGCCGAGCACCGAATGCCCTGAAATTACGATTTACGAATTGGGTTCATAAAAAAGCAAAGAACTTTTAGTTATACTAAATATTTTTAATGATTTTTCATTGTTTATTATTAATTGATGATTGCGAATAACAGTTCCAAAGGGAAGAGGCTGAAAACATAAAAAGCATTAATGTGAAATCCCAAGATTATCATTCTTGTAACATTAATAGAAATAGTATTTATATGAGGACAAGTTAATGATATATTATTATTTATATATATATTTATATATTTATAGGTAGATTTCCCTTCACAATGACTTTTAGAAATCATTATAAAATGTCTACCCTTACAGAAAATATATTATATACACGACTTCCGTAGGGTGTACCAGAGCTATCTATTTTTTTCTGAACCTTTAATGGCGTGTATTAATTCGCAATTTCGCTTCGGCATGGGCGTCCCTTAATATTTTTCAGAGGAAACAAAAAATACGTTTTCCACCTTTTGTTCCTCTAAAATATATTAATATATACTGTTCACTTTCCAGATTTTATATTTTAAGT